>CAJQZM010031649.1:0-11034 GCA_907164665.1 Colias nastes | reverse complement strand
GCTGGTGTCTGAAATGGGTTTTAACCGGTATCACAGATCACCAGGTCTCCGCCCTCGGAACCAAAATACAATTACAAAAATATGTTTCACATAATTCAAAAGTTTGTGGTTAGGTAGTGCGAACGACATAAGTTTATTGTTATTTAAAATTTAAAAAATAAAAATTAAAAATATACCTACATATGTGTTTGTGTGTTGTGTGTGTGTGTGTGTGTGTGTGTTGTGTGTGTATGTGTGTGTGTTGTGAGTGTGTGTGTGTGTGTATGCGCGCGTTTATGTTTGTGTGTCATACATATTTTCCAATTCATCCATTTGTTTATTTATATTTTAAATAAATAATTTAGAATAAATAATAGAATGATATTATAATAAAGATAAAAATACAAAAACTTAGAACCAAAAAGATTAACGACATGTCACATCAACCTGAGAATGATGAGCGTGTTGAAGTTTGCTTTAATGATGCATAAAACCTCTGAGTGTGACATTGGGAATAAAAAATAATAATATACTGATCTGATGATGATTGTATCAGTAGACAATGTTCTTAGAAATTAAAAAAAAATTGAGCTTAAAAAATTACAAAGGTGTCCTGCAAAACCTTCAAAATTTATATGAAACTAAACATGGAATAGAATAGAATAGAATTCATTTATTCGTGGTAAAACAAGAAATACATACAAACAAAAAAAATATAATAATAAAAAAAGAATCATTATGGAAGTCTAATTTTTACCAAATCTCTATATATAATATTTATAAAATATATAATAATAGTATAAAATATTTTTTAAATAAACAATAAAAAATATACACAAACCCACGTACATAGTGCGTTTTAACAAATTTATTAATTAAGAAAATAAAATATAATTAATTAAAATTTTATTCATGGCCGCTTATCAGCTGTCGTCATCTTGAAAACTTGAGTTAGGTATCTGGGTAGTGATCTTTAGCTAGCTCGTAACTATATAGTTTATGGGTAAGGCTGTTTATTAAATTTTATATCCCACTAAAGCCTGATTCCCACGACATGTTTGCTTCACAAACCCGACCGCGCCACACCATACCACATGCCATGGGAATCGGCGCGCTTGTGGTTGTTTGCCGATGTTTGCCGACGCTTGTGCTTTCCATCGGAAGTCGGTAAGATCAAAGGTGCGCGCTTGGCGCGGTGCGACGGCGTTGGTCGACGTCCGTCGGGGCTTGCCGTCTGTAGCGCGTCATTGTTCGGAACCGTACGATAATTATCGTACAAATACGTCATCTCTTCAACGAGCTGTAATATTTTTATTTATACATAGTTATGTATTATGTATCATGTATGATATGTATGTATGTAAGTATATATGTATGTATGTGTATTTATAGCATGTATTTATAGTATTGATATCAATATTTATATTGTTTTTACTTATTTATTTATTATTAGGTATCTATTTTTATATATATACGTATATATATTGTATATGTACATATTTTTTTTTTCTCCTTTTAAATCAAACACCACCCATCTAATTTTAATTCGTATGACAAATCCTATCCAAAGGTTGCCTGGCAGAGATCGCTTATAGCGATAAGGCCGCCTATTTAACATGTTATGATCTTCTTTTTTTGTTCTTTTTATTTTTGTGTTTATTTTTTTGTGTGTGTTAAATAAAGAATTTAAATAAATAAATAAATAAATAAAATAATTTTGTGCCTACGTACGATGTACGATAGCATAGTATTATCGTACGCTGATTGTACGATAATTTCTATCATGCAAAATTCGAGAATTTATATTAGGTATTAGTAGGAATGACCGTCCACCGTGCTCGCCAGTGCTTGCCATACGCACACATGCCGTGGGAACGCTCAGTTCAAATCGCGACGGATGGCGACAAGCGCTTGTCGTCTGCCAATGCTTGTGAAGCAAACATGCCGTGGGAATCAGGCTTAACATGAATTTTATTGTTCCAGGTTCGAACCCGCTCGTTTATTTGTGGTCATTAAAATTCATAAGTAATAATAATGCAATTCGTCAATTAAAGCAATAAGTAATTTTAACTGCCAATTGCAATAAGTGGTTTTTTGATATAAGTTAATATAAACCGTAAAAGTGGAGAACCTAACGAATGCCGACAACATCGCAAAGATCACACCGGTCAGTGAAAGGTAAGTCATAATTATATTTAATCACTTCTTAATAAATGTTTGCCCTTGGAAACTTTATAAGAGTAAAAGTTTTCTTACACAATCAAATTCAAACATTCATTTATTCTATTAGACTTCTTTGAAAAGTGCTTTTGAATCGTGGTATTACAAAGATTAATATTTGCCACTGGCTCGGAAAGCATAGTGTCGAGCCGGCGGAAGAAACCCTATAGTTGCTATTTATAAATCATATCATAAACTACTACTACCTACTCTGATAATACATATGTGTAGGTTATAGCTGTAATCCTTATTCTAAATCAACTATAACTTAAGAATACATACACACAACGAAATTCATTTAATGGCGCTAAAACCACTATCATTACTTATTCTGCCTCTATATTTTATAAAGATAATAATCTGATTAATCGCTAGCCCTTAAATTACGTAGATACTTAATTTACGTTCAGCTATTAGACACATTACCCATACCGACATTAAGCGAGGTAAACAAAGACAATTTTAATGAGAGGAAATCCGCGGGGCGGCGCTTGTTCAGATTCAGGTGTGATTAATTAGCTGTTGGCTCACGTAGCCACTATCTCTGTTCATTATCTAGTCGGAGCAGGCACGATTTTGTAGATTTCGCCGACGCCGACGGAAAAAAGATATTTGCATATTCGCGGAGCTAGGCTTGTACTAGTCGGATACTCGACTGCAGATAACATACCTTACTACAGCCTGCATAAATTATGCTCATGTGTAGGGCACACCACGACAACAGGTAAACAGCGTGGACGGTGAAAAATTATGGAACGGAATCATTTTGTGTATGTCTTATTACAGAGCAAATAGGTGCCTATGGTACGTAGCTACTCTATGCTAATTTTTTATACTAGACCACACACTGCGTTTCAATTACGTGGTATGTCGAGCAAGCTCTTTGAAGAATGAATTGCAAGCTCACTACGAGTAATTTACTTTATCTAAAAGATGTAGAAAGAGTTATCCAAATACTGGTTAATACATTTAAAGGATTCCTGCTTATATAAACATTTGAAATGGTTTTTAATCCTTCCACGATGATATTTTAATATTTTCATTTAGTAGCGTATTAGTACCTATTGTCCGAAGCTGTTTATATGTGATATTTTTAATATGACACTCCGCGTTCTCATTAATCTATGAAGAAATAATAACCAACTTTTAATAGGTCTCATAGATTACAAATTGATTGGATATAATATTTAATATACAAGGAAACGCAAGTGTCATCGAATATTATTAGTTAAATACTTTTAGAAGCCCTTCTTAAAATTACACATTAAATATAATATTTGAAAAGCTACGTGGTAGAGCGTTGCAATATTATAGTCTAGACTCTAGAGTTACCGTTTAGTTAGTTGGTTAGATCTACGGTAGTGATAAAAAAAATAACCAGGCAGTCCACAGAAATCTCATTGCCTTTGATTGATTGTTTAACTGTACCTAAATAAGCGTCACGACTCACGACCTTTATTTCTCCCTTTATCACCAACAATTGAATAGCCATAGTGATATACATACACGTAGAATAATCTTAACTCAGCATTAAGTTATTGCATTCAATAATAAATCGAACGTACACATCCATTTTATAGCTCTTACCGTTCCATTGGATTAGCAGATAATAAAGAAACCCGCAAGGATAGGTATTATATTCGCATGATCGTTCGATAAGCGATAGATTCCTTGCAAGATCGCACATCGGTCTTGATTCTTGAACATTGTAGCATTGTTTACAATGTGTTCAGTCACCGTGCAGTATTCACTTGACTTGGCAAATCGATGAATCATTACTCGATTGATATCGACGTTAATCGAATAATGGTTCAATCGAATTGCGTTTTCTTGCGCACATTCCGAGAATAAAGATACTGATATGTAATATAAATGGTAATTCATCATGATTATTTTAATATTTATGATTATTGCCATGTTTCAATTTACTTTGTGAAATCGTCCTTCAATCAACCCTTATATGAATTTGAAACCAAAGTAATTCAATATATTTTATAACATTTTCGGTGCAAAAAACGTGACTGTTAATACCCATTTTATTTTTTATTTGTAACGATGACTTGTATTTAACACTGATCTCTCCTTCATCCAAATTAAATGCAAGGTCCGATTCTATTGTTACTAGAAGTATGAATTGTGGAGGTCAAACGAAGTCATAAAACATGCATAAAATCTATAAATTCTACTCAATGCCGGGCGACTATTTCTTTGATGAATTGTTTAATAGTCTTACAATATTTAAATAACTTTATGTAATATAATGATATCAATGAATGAATTCAATTTAATGAATGAATATGTGATCAAACAGAGCACAGATCACATGAATAATATATTTTTTTTTTTTTTATTTCTTTTTTTTAACTATTTGATGTCAATACATAGTTAAAGTGTGAAGCTATTTGAATTTTTCTAAAGTTCAAAGTAGAAAAGGTTTCAAAGACTTCAAGCTATACCAATTCAAGGGCGTTTGTACTAACCACAAATTTCAAGGGCTACGCTGTTATCAAAATTATTGTAGTCTTCAAAATTGTCCCAAACGTCCACTTAACACGTTCAAATCCAAATGCATCTAAAGTTTCCGTGCGTTTCCGGCCAGCGGTCGGCATAGATCGCTTGTCTTTTTCAATCCGCTGCAACACAAACAAAAAGGTCAGAAGCCGACGACCTAGTTTCCTAGCTACGAATACAAAGGTCACCCAGACATCGGCCCGGGAAGCTTGATATCGTTGGCAGGGCTGAGCGATGCAAGCCAGTGTGTGCTAGCGTTACGCAATACCACTCCACATAGCGCACGATCTAATACCACGAATTGTTCCGTGGAATCCTGCCTATTTGGAAATGAAAGGTCTTAGCTGGGACATTTTAGTCACGCAATCTATTGGGATGAATAAAAGCTAGATAATAATTCTGATTAATATATAGGATACTATAGTCTGTATTACGAGTATGATGATGATATGTTGGGCAGCCAAAAAGCAATTTCCCAAATACTTCCAAGAATTAATCACTGTAATAATTTCCAAATCATAGAATAATCTATAAGCTTGAACTAGGTATAATGTCGCCATTATGTCATCAATAATCCTATAGATTAAATAAACATTATTCATTCCAGGAACCCAAATTGTACATTAACTTATATTGAGTTCTCATCAATTTAAAATAGAATTTAGGAGAGAATAGACCGAGATTGTAGTCCTAAGCGAAGAATTAATAGGAGGAAAAATAAAAATCCTGTGTTAATATTAAAGGAAAATAAGTTGAAACGAAAATAATTTCAGTATATAAAAATAGATTCGTTATTTCAAAGATATTTAAGAAACAAGCTTAATTCATTCCTCGCAACATGTATAGAATACTATAGAAGCACATCATTATAAAATAACGTTCAAGTCGAGTTCAATACCGTTTGATATCAACCAATATTGACCGCTTGCTACTGCTAGTTGGGATAAAGTATCTGGGATCCTGATTTACGGCCGCCGTTAGAGATAGTCCAGATAAATTCACAGTTGTGTAAAGAAAATTGCGGCCGCTATAAAAGTGGGAATCTTTCTCTGCAATAAACAAACCCATTTCCGTTCAGCTTCCATTTGTTTGGATTTTGAAATTATACAGCTTAGCGTGTTGGTTCTGCTCTACAGTAATAGACAAATTATATTGAAATGAAATAAGCATTTAAGTGTTAAGCCTTATAAGAACATAGACATCACCTGTTTTGTAATGAATGAATGAATGAATGAATGAATGTATTTATTGCCACAATCATTTTGGATACAAAAAACTTAAAATCTACTTAACCTAATAACAAAATTGAGAAAAATAAAAAAAATAAGAAAAGAAAAAAAGTGTTTTTGTGGCAAAAGGCACAGACTCAGCTATGCTGTTTGACTCCAGAGAGTACTACAGCGCTGGTTTTCAGTCTGGCCTTAAAGAGTTGAGGTTCGCCGCCAACAATCTGCCTACGTACTTACCTACTATATTCTTATATATAATTATATTATATTATACATATATTGCATACCTATACTTAACTAGCCTTAAAATAATAACCACAATAATAATTGAAATAACGATACAACAGAAAAGAATCAACAGTACACTACTACGGTCACATATACATATTCAACGATAAAGAGGTTGAGTTTTTACGTATCACCACTAACTTGTTTTTTCATTAAAAAGATCTTCAATTTTTTTTAAAAGTTATATATGCCATATCTAATCTTAGTGGAGGAGGGAGATCATTCCAGATTTTAGTGGCAGAAAACTTAAACCCACCTCTGAAACCTGTAGATTGATGTTTTGGAATGGTCAGTTTATTATCTGTTTTACTGCGTGTATTTAGTCCATGTGAATCTTTCCTTTCCTTTAATAAAATAACAAGGTAGTTAAGAAAGGTTAGTTATCCGCTACAGTTGTAAATAATTGGTTGGAATAATTTAGAAGCATTACAGCAATTACATAAAGCAAATAACTGTTGCATAGCAACTGCTTCCATCTTGTAACCAGCATAACCTGACCTAAATTCAACTGTAGCACCTGATATTTGATTCAATAGCTCACGAGGACAGCGAGAATGCGTCATGAAGCCTCCATATTTCGGGCGATATTAATAAATAGCTGGAGTGGGGCGGAGGGCACGACCTACTTCTTCTGACCTGGTCACACGCAGCCCGGACAACCTGCACTTGTTAACTAGTTTATCAGCAATGTTCAATTGATATATAGTTCCGTAACGAACAAAGGGACAACTCGTGATAAATAAATAAGTAGCTACAGGCTACGCCGCCTCCTAGTTCAGCTACATCGCTTACATTTTTTAAAGGGAATTTATTAGTTATATTTCAGGCAAAATCATTAATTATTAGTACTATTGTAACGAAGGATTTTTCAATCACTCCTTAATCAGCTTAATATATAAAGGTAGGTATTAAATGTTTATGACAAAATTTTCTATACAGGCACTTAATACTTACCTACCCTCCAAAACACAACTTCAACAAAATGAAATAACTCGTACATTATTACATACCAAACTAATGCACACGTGCGTAATTATAGGCAATAAACATCGTGTCACTTTACAGACTTGAGAGCGTTTTATGTTTTAATTTGTGTCTATAATGACGAGATGAAACAGGTAATTACTTGACACCCACTAACGATACTTTGATGATTGGTTGTCGCTGTTAGCACGCGTGACAGAGCTTCATTTGATGGCTTTATCGCTTTATAATTTTCCAGTTTATGACCTTAGAAACTCGTTAACTTTGTGAGGGATATTTGTACAAGAATATATTCTACTATCTACTATTATAAATGCCAATGTTTGTATTGATGTATGTTTGTTACGTTACCTTTCATGGAAGAACAGCTGATCGGATCTATATGTAATTTGGCACACAGAAACATTATGGTCAGGATGAGCACTTATGCTACTTATTACTCGGATATGACGTGAGTGACGCCACGGGTTCTAGCTAGTATTTCACATGTTTGATATATGAGTTGTTGTGATCACCACATAATAGTTTACGGGTTAAATTTATATTTAGAAGCTTTCCAGATCCACCTTTAATACGCTAACATATCTCAACAAAGCTCCTTTCATTGGACTAATACCATTGTCTTAAAATAATAATGGCTAACCCAGATCTGTCACCAGCGGATATTTTATAAGGGCAAGCTGCAAACAAATAAGGGTGATTAGGCTATAATTAATTGGATTCCTCGTATCTCGTACAAAGTGACGGATGCTGGTTCAATTTAGTCAATTTTGTGACATTCACGGTCGGCTTGCACCGTTTCCGCACTGCTGACCCTCGGTTGCAATGCCATCGACGGCAAATGGCTATCAATTATAATATGCTATTTTTAACAATACCGAAATATATAGTGGGATGTGCGTACACCGTTTTGGATAACGTCATTTTATATATATATATTGTTGAATAATGTTTTTCTAGGATTTGTGAGGTGACCAATGCTAATGACAGTTGAAACTGTTGGTTGAAACACATTTATTTCGATTATATATAAAAAAATTGAACGATTTGTCTACTAATAGCGCAATAATCAGTTCACTAATAGCCCTTGTTTGCGCTATGTTTCAATACATAATTAAAACATAGCAAGAAATTGAAATCACAAAGTTCAACGCTATTAATTAAGTAATAGATAAATAAACAACCTAAAATAAAACAAACAGAGCGGAAGAGTTCGTTGAATTCATTAAAGTTCAATTTTATAAAATGTTTCATTAATATAAATTCCAAATTAAAATAAAAAAATATACCGGCCGAGTTGATTACCTCCTCCTTTTTATGAAGTTAGTTAATAATATCTACTGAATGCGTTTAAATGAAAAAAATTGTCTTCGTACAAAACGCATTCAGTATTCTAATTCTTAAACTTCGCAATTGAATTAAAAAAAATCATTGATAACAAATAAAATGACTATTCATTGATATTGTATAAAAAAATATTTTAATTCGTATTGTAGAATATTCGAATAAATTAAATCCACCTCAAAAGAACCTAAGAATCTAATAAGTTAATAACATTCAAAGCTTCTTTTGTAAAAAAATACTCTCATCTACCTTTATTTGATGATGCCAAATTATTATCTTCTTGACACACGCATAATAAAATATGTATCTTCAAAAATAATGTCGTGGCGGTCATCGCATGCAACGCGAGTTACCGAGTCCTTGGCGAAAGGCGTATGAGTCATGCTTCTATTTCTTATTTTCTAAGAATACATTGAAAACTGCACTCGAATGACGCACTGTTACATTAGAATAGGACAATGACCTGATCTTATGTAAACATAGACAACATGAACGATTATTTTATTGTACGTTCTGTAATTTATGTCCCTATGTGTATTTTGCACACGTTTTTTAATAAAAACACAATGTAGAGAAATAGAGCAACTATTGAGTGTCGTCGTCTTCTTGATAGAAGAGACCTTCTGAGTTGATAGTAACTTAAAAGAAGGCTTTTTCGAAAGAAAGAAAAATAATTTATGGTGGAATAAAAATGTTCCTGTATTTCCTTTTTAGTAGATATGGTAGAATAAGAAATGTCACGGATTTTGAAAAAATAAAGCATATTATGGCCAAAATATTTTTTTATTACTCTTAACTCTTACTAAATTACACTAATTAGAACCTTAGAACCGACTAATTTACTAAAACTTTAAATTTAATAAATATCTAATTAAACTATCTAACTAGCAATACTATTAACCTACCTACTTAGTGTGCAATCATAATTTCATACTAAATTTTCAAGAACACCTAATTTTAAACTAAAAATGAAGGACAATATATCAAATGCATAATTAATTCTGTTTCAATAGAATTGGGTCACATATTTCAATATAAAACAAACCTATTGCCAGGGAGTTAATGCTACTTTATGGTTTAATTCTCACAAAATTTACTATAATACGGCTCTTTATTCAATAATAATACCACGATAAATACTCCACTTCCTAGAGGCTAAGTCTTCAGAATCCAAGCAGTATTTCTCTTTGTATCTGACCGCACTAAATAGATACTAAGGATCACAAACAACCATTTGTCTAACAAGAAATAAGTAGCAGGTGAAGCTTTATATTGTTTTCAGAGCTGTTTGAGCTTCCAAGGTAGCTAGCTAAACTCTATTTGTAGTAAATAAACGAAGGTAAGTACTAAGTATCCATAGGAATCCTGCTCAAGGTTTCTATGCAATTATTTAAACAGTAAGTTGTACGACGTACGTACGTACCTATTGTTATCCATATAATGCGCTATTTTAGATGCGACATTGACTAAAGTTTTCAGATGTCCATACTCCATTAAAGGTTACTAACTACGAGTAAGTAGTTAATAATGTGTACCAAAATACAGCTACATTTTTGTACACATTATAATACATATATATTTTTTGTATCAGACAGCTGTGCTTTTCCGCTAACTTACGCTTGTTGCATACATTTTTAATATGTTTCAGCTCTTGTTCTCTATAATTTAGTTTTACATAGATCGAATCTGATAGACCCATTCCTCCAAAACACTTATAAAATAGCACTATATTTACCCTAGAGACGAGTGTGCGGAGCTGTCCTCGCTTCGGGGATGATCTAATAAAACGAGATAAGCGAATTCCGTGATTTCCCTTGCGGGGTACGCTAAATAGTTTTGATTGGTCTTGCTTCAAGGCTGGAGATGGATTGTTGACACGCGACATTGACTTCCGTGGGCATCGACTTCGCGAAACTTCGATTGTTTCTTTGTTATTTTGTTCAATATGTCTAGCTAGTGCATGTAAAAACATTACTCTTTAAAATATTTCATCTCAAAGCAGATGAAAAATTAGCTTTACGTTGCTATTAATTATGTAAAAAATACATTTCTTCTTTCATCATAAATATTGATATGAATTACGGTTTCAAAATTGAAAGTGAAATTCTTGGCATTTAATTATTTAAGCCGTGTTTCTGGTGTGACAATGATTTACAACATCTTAACGATCGCCGTAAATAAACTCTGAAAACATAAAATATGTTCACATAATTACGAATTGTGAGTTTTAATATGAAATTGACTTGGGTGCTATTACGTATTTTTACAAAAACACGCTGTTTTTCGGTACCATTTTAACTTAAAGCAATTACACGTGAGAACATAGTAATATCTTAATTTAAAGATAATATATTCAGCTCTACGTTCATCTTATAAAAATTGTACGACGTCATACAAAATTGTCGCTGAAATACGACTTTCCCAGCACAATAATCGCATAAAATGCAAAAAAATGGGGTCTAAAACGGTACCATTTTAA
>CAJQZM010031646.1:0-17575 GCA_907164665.1 Colias nastes | reverse complement strand
TTTTAATGTTTGATGCTGCACAGACCCTATGTGTTAATGTTGAAATCGGTATTGAATATAATTTTCTGTTTTCTTCGTACTCCAAACTTTATTGTATTTTACTATTCTCTGTTTTTTCCTGTGTGGCAAGACATTAAAATAAATGTATTTTCTTTCTTCTTTCTTTCTTTCAAAATTCGCCGCCATTCAACAATAAATATCGCTAACGCTATGTTCCTGAATATATTTGTGTTTAACTTTTTGCAATAAAGAGCAAGGAAAATATAAGTTTTCAGAGCTACGAGAGTCGAGGGAATGAATATTGGTCACACAAGATGTAATTTGAAATCTCGCTGCGTCATAATAATATGCAATATAGTAAGTACGATGCGACTCATCGTAGGTACCTACGAGTGATATTAACTCATGTTTTCTTTGAGTGAGTTTTTCTTGAAATGAGTCATGACATTCATTTTACAAAGAACAGCTTTTACGTGATCAAGTTTTATGAAACAAACTCGGAGCTCGAGAATTGGGACTGAAATATTGAAATGTTCTACAATAGGTACTACGTAGGTACTACGGTGACGGCACCGCCTCGTGGGATTATGACAAACTGTAACTCATTAAAATTACTTGTAACAAGCGGGCCAAAACCCTTAAGGTGCAGCCAGACGTTTTCAGTTTCCGCCTATACAGCGTCTCACGAGGCACTCTGAGTTGATCAACTTGCCCTTTCCAGCTTTATTAATTCAAATTGTTTACTAGACCGGCAATTGCCTACAATATTAGGTATTCCCGTGGCGAGTGTCATTGGGCGGCGGCGATCACATAATTACAAAACTAACTTCCATTAACCTCTAGGTTAGTAAAAGTCAGAGAAACATTAAAATAATTAATTATTGTAATAATATTACGAAAAAATAAACAACATTGACGATCTACAAAAACAAATTAATTGTCGTATCATACAACAACTGAAAAATATGATACCTGCCATCCACATACACAAAACTTTAAAGAAATCGTATCTTCACTTCATTTTATCAATATTTTTAAAATTAGTCGGACTATTTAATTATAAAAGTACATATAGATACTTACAACCTACAATTATGTTTTTTAAATATAGATATTGATTTAAATATTGTCATATATAGAGCCTGTCCATGATATTATTAAATGAGTACATTGAGACTTTCGTATAAAAGTGTATAGTGTATTTGTTATAAATATAACAATAGTTAAATATTTAAAATAATACTATCTACACACATATTATCTACACACAAAATTACACGTCAACCTAAATACACAAATTACCTACCCACCTTATATTGTTGTTACCATACTCAATTAAACAAATTGCGAAATTCAGTTGTGGTTACTGAATGATGAAATAAGAAAAGTGTCAAATATGAGACGGCCAATAATTATATTTTGAAGAATAACCGCAAACTTTGTATCAAGATAAGACATATTTATTACTCGTATTTGAAAGGGTAAAAATGTATATGTCGTGGCCATATCGTAGATTTGCTCATTTCATGAAATGGCCAACATAGTTTGATCAGATCGTTAAATCGTCAACGTTTCACGATTTGGTCATCGACATTTGGCCAGATCGTATAAAATATCTTAGAGAGTCCATAAAACATTAAAAAATTCAGAATATTTTAAGAACTTGTTTATTGTCATTTAAGTTAGTGCCGCGGTAGCGCCGGCGAATACCAGAAGCGAATGGTTTTTTCAATAGAAAACAGTTAGGTTAGGTTAGGTTAGACTTTAATAAACAACGCACGAGCCGAGCGAGCAAAGCGAGCGTGCCGCGGCAGCGGCCGGCGAGTGCCAGAAGCGAATCGCTTTTTAAAAAAGAAACAAAAATGGTCGCATTTCGTGAAATGGCCATCCACGTTTGGCCAGATCGACGATCTGGCCAAATGTGGATGACCAAATCGTGAAACGTTGACGATTTAACGATCTGGCCAAACTAAATTGGCCATTTCATGAAATGAGCAAATCTACGATATGGCCACGACGTATACACGACTAATTGCTCTAACATTAAAATCGAATTGAACAAAAGATTACACGTAGCAACACGGATTACACGTAGGCGGGAAATAAATGATATTTTAACTGATCCAAAAACTTCTAGTGTGTGAAAGGCATGCAAATCACTTGATTTGCATCGCACAGTTGTGAGATGTGGGTAGAAAAAGGGTGATCTTTATCCTTCCAGAACATATTACATACAAGAAGCGTACAACACGCCAATTCTTTTCAAATATGTCGGAATATATTGAAAAAGTTTGCGTAAAGTAATTTAATCTTGTAAAGCGCGCAATAGGAATACACACAAATATTAGTTTTATTTAAAAGTAGACGAATATTTATCATAAAATTGTAAACAACTTCGATTCTTTAAGAGCTCCCTCTAACCTACTTTTAGGACTTATCTTGTTTAGATCAATTGTTAATATTAAATTTTGACAAGCATCCATCGAAGCCTCCTCAGCCTCCTCGTTACGTTTAAATCTCCGTTAAGCTTTTAGACTCCAATAATAAAGTCTGTAAAATCAATTAACTTTTTACATACCTCATAATCTTAAAGAAACTTAAACAGTAGGTATTGTAAGAGTTTAAGAATAAAATAGATAGGTACAAAGCTTTTCTATATAACTGTATTTTTAGTGAAATATGTAATATAAAATACATGCTATTAAAATAATTATAGCTGTATTGTGCGTTCAAAGCTTTAAGCTTTCTTTGGATAGTAATATTATGGAAAGTTTACGGATTAACTAAACATGACATACCCATTTGCGTAGAATTTTATTTTGATAGTCTAGAGTCTAGACTAAGACCAGACTACGTCCAGACAAAAAAGATTTAAGTAGCTATCGTCGTTGTAGTGATTTAAATTCATACTTTTCCAATATTCTTTTCATTCATCAATATATTGTTATAAGCTACATCACAATAAGTAACTATTTAGCACTCATTTACTAATTTGTGGTATATCTAGGTCAAAGCTATATTGAATAAATCTTCTGTAGTATTTACATGTAAAATAACAAAATATATAAAAAGTATTTCACAATGCAAACTCAACAAATCTTCTCGGTAAAATTAAAAAAAATGAGGACTTAATATTCTAAATAGATGAGACGTGGTCGAGACAGTTTTATGATCAGTAAAATAGTCTCATCTCAGATTTTATACAATCTTAAGAATCTAATCCACACACGACTAACAGCTTAAGATAATAATATAGCAGGATATTCTTTTGTTTTATTTGAATTTCACATATCTCAAATCGTTGGAGATTGTTTTAAATTTTCTGATGTAAATAACAATTATGAGTAAACAAAAATTATTAAAAATTCATATTATTCAGACATCCAATAAATAATGTATAATTCCTCAAACAGTAGGTATACTTCATAAATCGTTAGTTTTACAGCTCTAATAATAATCGTCATTAAAAGTTATAACTCAATATTTTTTAATTTACTTTTCAGCCGCTTCCGACTTCTAGGAAATAATAATAATTATCTTGGAAAAGATGTAACTTTTATAGCGAACAATCAGCCGAGTGGAACTAGTTAAAGTTTTATCTTCCCAAGATAGGATAGATAATAGGTAGTAGATATCTACAAGTTCAGCGAGAAAATGGGAGTTGCGTCACATTCAGTCTCAGTCAATGTCAAGAAATCGCATCATTTATTCAGCAAGGCTCCTTTTTCCACTTTAGAAACAAACGATTTTCCAAATTGCAATTCTTACATACGGAGTCGATACTGTGATGAATTCAACAGTTCTTGTGTACTTATTCAACCCATTTCTATCTTTGATACCATTAACAAAAGTATAATATTTGACAATAGAGTTTATATAAACCTTAATCTTTTTCGTCTGTCAAGTTCACCACGCTCTGTATTTAATCACCTTAAAAATTGGTCTTTTTACCTTTGTTTGACTTGCTGTTGGTTGGAGTTTGTTTGGTGTTGAGGAGTTGATACTTTCCTATAATAATCTTCAAATCAGAACGTCGCACAACTCGACAAAAAGTGTATAAACATTTCGAAGATACATTTTACCGAAAACCAACTGCGGGCAGTTCCATATTTTGGCGATATCTTCACTTGCATGCTGAGCCAAGGAATTCAAGTTTTATCATCAGTGTACCGAAGCCCTATACTGGTATGAATTTATTATTGATGGTTGTTTAGAACCACACCCCGGACACTCCATACAAAATGATCGTTTTGACAGTCACACTGTAGAGACTGCAAATGTGTGTGTTAACGCTTTATGGTTGGCACATTTGTGACTAGCGTAAAAAAAAATTCGCGTTTTTCTGATGAAATACATCCGTAAACAGCACAATATCTAACCATTTTCTACGAAAAACGATAATCACAAATCCAAAATAATAAAATTACTTTAAGTCAATTTGATTAATGTTGTCAATCTTCGTTGCGTATCGTCCTTGCAGAAAAATATGGCCCATTTTATGTCTGATCGCGCGGGGGTGAGGTAAGTTTAATTTTGGCGGGAGGCGGAGAGTGTCCGTTCTGTAGCGTTTAGCTACTATTATGTATTCTGTGTTAGAACTCAAATCTGTTTATGTTAAATGGACGTATTTATGCAAAAAGGGACCAACCCACACCGAATCAATTTCGAGAAAATGAGGTTTTTGTGAAAATCGTTTGCAAAAACTATATGTTGTAAAATTTGGGGAAAAAAAGTTGTTAGGCGTGTGTATCATATCGAATCCTTTCTAGGGATACCAGTTGCATGGATTTTTATTAAATTGTTACAAAATAATCGTTAAAAAACCTCTCGGTTCCATCTTGCAAAAATACATATTTGTGGGTTGGTTCTATAATGCATAATTAATTTTGGTTTTTATTGTTGCCATAATTAAAGAAAAACGTTAAGCATCCGATCAAAACAGGCTAAATAAAGCAGCGATAGCTCGCTGGAACTAATTGCAACTTACGTATGCCCTTAAAGTAAACAGGGAATATATAAAAATCCTTGATTAGACTTGTCGTACTCTATGGATTGGAAAGCTGGGCAGTGAAGAAGATGGAAGAAAAACAATTGCATTTAGCGAAGATGAGAATGTTGATATGGATGTGTGGGGTGACTAGAATGGATGAAGTAAGGAATTAATATATAAAAAGAAGATTTAAACTGGTTTTATTACAGAAAGATTGTAAGGGAATTGTCTGTCTTGGTATGGACATGTGGTGAGGATAGATGACACGCATATGACTAAGAAAGTGATGGATATGAATGTTGATGGATGCAGAACAAGAGGAAGGCCAAAGGAAAGAGGTGTTAGTGGGCAAAGTTATATTAAGAAAGAAAAAAGAGTAAAATATGCCCTGATATTTGTCAGGAGAATAGAAAAATAAACCGTTTTATACCGACTCTAAATAACATGGATTAAGGACAAGAAGGTCATGACAATATTGTAATAATATCAAAATACATATATTTGTTTCACTTTAATGACACTACTTTTGTATATAACTAAGATACAGTAGACCCATCTTCTGCTTTCATCTGTCTTCATGATAGTGATGATTCATTATGTTTTTATTTTTTTATTTTGAAGAGATTTGTGAAGACAGAGTCTTTTGTTTAAGTCTTTTTACATATTTAATGATTTATATGTAGTTTTCCAGGATATAAACAGCCTTTGTTTTATTGAGCTCAGTACTCAGTACTCAATCGGCCAAAATCGGTAGCTTTGGATAAAAAACTGTGACCAGACACAAAAAAAAATAATGACTGATTTGTTTTACTGTTGGATGGTCAATCATGAATGCTTTAAGCATCCTCGTTAGTTTGAATTGGATCACGGAAAGATTAAAAAATGGTGTTGAGCGTTTAATACTCTGAAATAACTCCTGCGGGGCTCTGCTTGCTCTGGCCCACAACCATACGTACTCCCGAGGAGAAATTACCGGATTTAAAAAGTATTATGCATCTCATTCCGAGCAAAGCTCAAATTTTTTACAAAAAAATTAAATAAAAATAAAGACCAAAGATATTGTAGAAGATGATATCAATGGCTTTTCCGGGACTCCCGATTTTGAAGTAATAGATGTTTACTTTTAAGTAGCTACATTTTTTTTTGTAAAATTGTAGTATATCAATTTGAGAATTCTTATTTAGTGCTTTTTATAATAAAAACATGATTAAAGTTAAAAAAATAGAACATATAAATCAAATTCAACATAGAACCAAGCCATTTGCTAACTTAAAGGCCGAGAAATTTCATTATGCAAACAAGAACCAAAGTCAGTTGGTTCTGGTTACCTTGAAAACTAATGAAGCTTTTTGTGATAAAATAGAACCAACCAATTTTGGTTCCATCTTGCATAATGAAAGTTGGCGAAATTGGGTTGGTTCCGCAACTGACATGTAAAAAACTGTACTTACAGTTATCAAAGCTCTACCAAATTTTTTGAGAAGGTAGAAAACGTTTTTTTAACACTATCTGTGTACTTAACTCAATTTCACAAAAGATGTGGGTTGGTCCCTTTTTGCATAAATAGGTCCAAATGTCACCTGTCCCAACGCTGTTTGAATCTGTCAAGTTACTTTATAAACAATCAACGACGGTACAGATACAAGGCTTTTCGACAGCGTCATAGATATCTTTATCGAAGAGACGTCGTGTCATATTGTTGCATAATAATAGTGGCTATAAGATCAATACAAAAATGAGTAATAATAATATTTGGGGATGCTGTACGCCGCATCATAAAAATAAAGATGCTTATATTATTTGTGTGAAATGTGACAAAAATTATCATTTTGCATGTATGGGTCTTGATGAAGCCTCGCTTAGTCCTGAAATGCGCTCCGTTTGGAGCTGTCCCGACTGTGTGCGGGCAATTCCAAGAGCATCAAATAATGATAATACCCCCCTGCGTAACGTTTCAACCGTCAGAGGCAATAAAAGACAGGCTGTCAACTCTCCCCCGATGGTTAATGTGTCTCCTAATATTACACGCGAAGATGTTAAGGATGTCGTACAGGAGGTTTTAAAGGATACCTTAAATAATTTGTTCGCAAAAATGAATGATAACATTGTGAACGCAATTAATAATGAATTAAAACCTCTAAAGGATGAAATTACCGCTCTTAAGAATTCTATGATGTTTATTAGTGATCAATACGAAGATATTAAGAAGAATTATGATGCGTCTCAATTAAAAATTTCCGCACTTGAGAAAGAAAATGATGGTTTGGTTCATTCAGTTTCTAGTCTTGAGCATCGCTGTAACCAAATTGAACAACAGCTTCGTCAGAATAATATAGAGATACAATGTATACCCGAAAATAAAAATGAGAACTTACTGCATATTATTAAAAACCTTGGTAATGTTGTTGGCTGCCCCTTAGATGATCAAAGTATTATTCATTGTACCCGTATCTCAAAGATTAACAAGACTAGTCCCCGTCCTAGATCTGTTATTGTTCAACTGTCATCTACAAGACTTCGTGATCAAGTCATAGCTGCGGTTCAAAATTATAATAAAAAGCATGATAAAAATAGAATAAACAGCGGCCTTATTGGGGTTTCAGGAACTCCATCAACTATATACGTTAATGAGCATTTATCACCATTTTATAAAGGGTTACACGCAGCAGCTCGACTAAGAGCCAGAGAAAAAGGATACAAGTTTGTCTGGATACGAGGTGGACGTATTTTTATGAGGAAGAATGAGGAAGCCCCATATATTCTAGTCCAGAACTTTAATGTTTTAGATAAGTTAGACTAAGAACTAGTATATATATTTTTCTTTCTTTTCTTTTTTGATTGATGTATGTGGATTGTTTTCATTTAAATTTGGTACGCTAAATCTGTATTATCAAAATACTAGGGGCTTACGAACTAAAACGCACGAATTTTTCAGACAATTGGCATGCTCTAATTATGACTTAATTATACTTACAGAGACCTGGTTAAATGATAATATCAAAAGTAGTGAGCTTTTTGACGACCGTTATATTGTATATCGAAGGGATAGGTGCGATTCCAGTTTCTCATCAAAAAAGGATGGAGGTGGGGTACTTATTGCTGTTTCCTCAAAATTTTCATCGAGACGTAAGCCTGAATGGGAAACTCAGCTTGAGGATCTCTGGGTTATATTGGACTGGCCTTTGTCACAATCTGTTCGTCATATTGCAATTTGTGCCGTTTATTTGCCACCTCCGGTGGATCGTTCGAAACTGGAGCATTTCTTAGATAATTGTAATAGTCTACTTGAATTGTCGTATGGTCATTTAATACTTGGAGACTTTAATCTAGGTCATATTAAATGGGACTTAGTTGGAACGAATGAATATATTGCTCCCAACCATTGTCAAATTTTAGTCGACTTCTTACTTCTTAACAATTTAAAGCAGCACAACAATGTCTTTAACTCAACAAATAGAATTTTGGATTTAGTAATCTCTAATAACGTGCCCCTTTGCAGTGTCATTGAGTCTGTGTCTCCACTGTGTAACCTTGATAAGTTTCATCCTCCTCTAGATATAGTAATTACTAATAAAATTGAAGCTAAACTCCCGTATAATAGGTTTGCTTGTAAATTTAATTTCTTTAAAGCTGATTACGATTCTATTAACAACGAACTTAGCACTTGTGATTGGAATGAACTGTTTTGTGACCTTGATAACGTAGACTCAATGTTGGATATTTTATATGCTAAGATTAGGAATACTATTCACAAATATGTGCCTAAAATTAAGCCCAAAAATAATAAATATCCTCCTTGGTTCAATAATAATCTTAAAAAATGTTGAAGGAGAAGTTTAAACTAAGACAGCGTTATAGGAAGTACAACAATCCTAGAGATAAAATTGAACTGCATATAATAAGCACTAGGTGTTCTAAAACTGCAAATAATTGCTATAATCTATATATTAGGTCTGTAGAAGATAAAATTCATTCTAACCCCAAATACTTTTGGTCATATATTAAGTCAAAACGAGGTGGTAATGGGGTATATCCACCCACTATGTCTCTAGGTGATGAAGCCTCCTCGGATAATCTTCGAGTATGCGAGCTTTTCTCCAAATATTTTGGGTCTGTGTATTCGAAGAGGGGTCCCGATCCTGAAGAACAGCAGCCATCATCTGTAATTTCCGATAATAACGACCTTCTTCTGACGTTACCGAATATTGAGTATAGGCCTCTTTTAAAGAAACTCAAGGCTATCGATGTTTGTAAGGGTGCTGGACCGGATGGCATACATCCAAAGTTCATTGTTGCTTGCGCAGAAAATCTGGTGCAGCCTCTTTTAAGAATCTTTAACTGTTCATTGAGTTCTGGTGTCTTCCCTACTGTCTGGAAACTGGCTAAGGTCATACCTATACATAAGTCTGGTTCAAAAGAACTAATAAATAATTATAGGCCCATATCAATTCTTTCCACCTTTGCCAAGATATTTGAGTCGTTCATTTGTCCATCTCTCACTAACCATTTCAAACAATTTCTCTCTTTTCACCAACATGGTTTTGTTCAGCATAGATCTACTATGACCAACTTGACAGAGTTTACCGAAACCATTATCCATGAGCTGGATTCAAATAAACAAGTTGACACTATTTACGCTGACTTTAGCAAAGCTTTTGACAGGGTTCCACATCACATCTTGCTGCAAAAATTATGTGGATATGGACTCTCACCGATGTTTTTGAAGTGGACAAATTCCTATCTAAGCGATCGTACATTTTTTGTTGCTGTTAACGGGTTTGATGCTTCGCCACACAGTGTTACCTCGGGAGTTCCTCAAGGTTCGCACCTTGGTCCTGTTCTTTTTAATTTCTTCGTTAATGACATTCCAGAAATATTAGAAAATTCTCGTTGCTTCATGTATGCTGATGACCTTAAGTTCTGTAGAATTATTAATTGCTTTGAGGACGCATTGAAACTACAACAAGACCTTGATAAGCTAGTCTTATGGTGCTTTAGCAATGGTATGGAATTGAACACTGAAAAATGCTTTTTCATCCGCTTTGCTAGAAAATCTAAAATTATTCCTTTCAAATATCAGATAAACAATATGATAATCAAGGAGAATTCTGTCACTAAAGACTTGGGAGTGCTATTTGACACTAAGCTAACTTTTATTAATCACCTTGAATATGTTACGAATCGTGCTTCAAAGATGTTGGGTTTTATTGTGAGAAACTCTAAAGGATTTCAAAACACCAAAACTAAGATTATGTTATACAACAGTCTTGTACGTAGCATTCTTGAATACTGTTCGGTTGTCTGGAGACCACATTACGCGACTCACATTTTAAGACTAGAACGTATACAGAAGAGATTCTTATGGCACCTGAGTTTCTCTTGCAGGTTATCTCGCAAAAGGCTCACCTCTTACCAAAGGCGTTTGTCGCATTTTCACATTTTATCTCTAGAAAACCGTTTTATATTTTCAGATATTATTTTTGTCACCAAAATTTTCCAGAATAAAATTGATTGTCCGCAACTCTTAAATAAATTTAATCTCAGAGTTCCTACTAGGTACCCGCGTAATAAAATTACACCTTTGGTTCCTCCTCTGCGTAGGACCGTATTTGGCCGAAATTCCCCCATTTGTAGATTAAGTAAGCTGGTCAACGAGCATGCCAATTTTATTGATATTTTTCACGACAATTGTAATAAGATCCGCAAGTATATAAAGGAAATATCTTAATTTTGTTTATTTTTATTTATTTTTTTTGCTTTGTGTACCACATAGTGACTTGACTCAAAAATCATGTTGTGTTATCCTGTAAATGTTTGTCACAATTGTAATTTTTTTTTGTTATATTATGTACCCTAGCTATAAGTATTGTTGTGACTAATGTTGGATGACCTAAATAAATAAAATAAAATAAAATAAAATAAAAATATAAAAGTACAGCATTGTAATATAATTTGTTAAGTTGCGTGAATATCAACAACATAATTTTCCACAATCAATTGAGGTCATGAAAACCGCAAGGCATTGACATACTAAGCCTAAATATCTGAATATAATCATTAATTTCTCTATGAGAGTATGTGTGAAATAATTCTGATATTTGATTCCCTATATATCTACGAGAAAACATAATATAAATATGGTGAACCAATGGTGAAAACTTAGAACCTTCGAACGTAGGTGACATAAGTTCTATCTCCACTCCACAATTCTTTCAATCTAAATATATGTGTGAATTCATTGCTAAGGTGTTGTGGGATATACCGATCAATAAGTACAGAAAATTGTTTTTTGATATAATAATTCATACATAAAATTTATATTGTATTATATATACTGTGTCAAACACGTCATGGAGGCTTTACTCCAGTTTTTGTTGCCAATTTATAAATCCTATTTTTTGTAATTCCCTTTGAAGGTATCTCGTGTTGACGTACCAACGTATGCCGTATTATTTAAATAGATTGATAACATATAAACCTTTGTATACAGCTTTTTTTTTACAAATACTTATGTGTGAAATATTTGGATTTTGTATTTTTCACATTAATTTATTATTTATCGAAAGTGAATAACACATAATGAATGGTGTTGCTTCTTACGGATAAATATCTTGCTCCCCTACAGAGACGGTGAAGGTTCTTTAAAAATTGATTTAGAATTTTTGTCACCATCATATGGCTCTTGAAAATCGAGTAATAGATAGATAAAATTGTTCAAACCAGACAAAGTCGGGCAGACCATTTGAGTTTTATTGTATCAACTTTTGTTATTAATACAAACTTTATCCACAGAGGGAGCTATTTGCGGCCAAAGCAGATAGCAGTGCACCAGACCGCAAGTTATCATCCTCATCAACCGGCAGTATGAAGAACAAGTGGCTTAAGGCTTTCAGAAGCCTCAAACCCCCTACAGCCCCACCACCTCATGCGGGCCAAGACAAGTAAGCAATCCAACATTACCAAACACTATCAATTAAAAGCTGATTTACGCTATACCGTGTCGCGACCGGGTCAGTCCCGTCCGGGGCTCGATCAAACATTATAATATTACTTTTTGTATGAAGTGATTCATGCCTGAACGTGTTTCGGAGTGTCCCGACACTGCGTTTAAATTTGTAAGGACATTGTTTAATTTGTTTCCCGGTTCCGACACGGCCCGACCCCGGAACGGGTGTAGCGTGAATCATGCTTAAAAGAATCACTCAACGTCAAACTATATAAAATTTTGCACTATTTTATCAAACTGAATTATCGGATGTCTCTTAGAATACGCTTAGTCATAATTATCAGCATTGATTGAGTTACGACTGAAGTGCGGTCTCGACTCTCGTTATAACCGCTTGCTGTGGTTTATTTAAATATAGCTTTGGGTTTGTCAAATGTTAGTACTACATTTTCACCTCAAATACTATATTGAATTCTAATTGTGCAGTGACCGAATCGTCATTAGGCTTTGTTTCGAAAATTTCGTGTTTACGACAAATTAGTTCTCTTCTATTGTCAATTTAATTTCACTTTCGAGTCTTTCGGTATTAAATTTACTTTTTTAATATTTGTTTGTTTTGTAATATCTTGTCTTTATAAAAAATTACCGATAAACAGAAGACAAACATTTAATTACACCATAATAAGCGGTTAGACCTAGATTAATAATGACTCAACCTAGGAGAAAAATATATGCAGGGTACATACACAGTGCTCATAAACGACACCGTCTGGGTAGTCACAAATTTTCCAAATGGGACCCATTATTTATTCAAAGAAGCTATAAAATAGCCGGATCAAAATTTAATATAAAAGGTGCTACGGGAACCAGTTTAACTACACTTAGTATGCATTTTTGATTTTATATCACTAAGAATAAAAACATTTCAAATGTTTCAAAATTCAATAAAAATTTTAGCTGTGCTTGCAAAATGATAGCTTATAAAATAATCTGTGATATTGCAACGTACGTTCACAATATGTTACTACAAAAACATCCAGCAAATGGCGCCGCGCCCGTACCGAAAAATACTGAATAATATATGATGTCAAATCTGTTTCGCCGCTAGCTGTGTATAAAAGATAATTCTACGTTTGTTGATGTTTTCATAGCCTCAATGTAACTCCTCATATACATGACGACAATTTAATAATTGTGATATGATTATCTTTAATAAAAATGATATTGTTTAGGTATCATACCTATATCATTAAAATGCCTAAGGCAAAACGGTTCATATTATTTTAGTAAAAGGAATCTTGGCTTTATTATGTTACCATTCAAGATTTATTCAATTGAAAGCGCCTCAAGCTTTTTATTAAAACTGAAGATGCCACACACTTCTTCTAGGTTTTAGTAAATTAACAACCTGCCATGTGAAACACGTATTTTCATAAACCTACGATCATACTCATTCCTATTTCAATTGCCTCAATATCAACTTTGAAATTTAACCCCGTCAGCGATGTCATATAAAATTACGCTGTAATTTGAAATCGAGTTCCCTGGATGACCTATATTGGAAATTCAGGCTAGGTTCAAGCTCGTATTAATCGATGCTTTCTGTATATGAAGAGCGAAGTATTTAACAGCGACGCAACAATTGATTGCATCCTGACGGGCCTTTAGTAAACAGTTTGATTGGCAATATCGACTCTTTAGTTCTAATGGTCAGCGTTGCGGACTGCGATAATGTCGTCGGTAGCTTGCACGTTTCATTTCCGCTCAATTCGATATCTCTGGGAAACCCATATCTTTGTGAACTTGTCTGCGATTGCGAAATTTATATTTTGAGATGTGGCTGGGTAGATATTACATATACAATGTACATTGTAAATGTATGGGTTTTGACTTTCAATGTAAGAACATTTGAAATTATCTATAGGTTTATTACATGAATGCCATTTCAAAGTGACTATGTTATTTTATCTGACTCTTGTTTTGTCTGTGTATTTACTTATTATCCACATATTTTCACTGCATCATTACATTCCGTCACAGAATTATTATAATTATATATTCCGTGCACTCATTAGTCTTCTACAAAAACACTCCGAAAAGAAAATTGAGTCGCTCAACATTTTCGTACACTTTAACAATAGTAACTAGGACATTTAAAACATTCAGAAAAATGTTTGAAACTTTTTTGACATAGGAATATCACAGTAGTTTTCAAGTTTCTAAACATTAAAATTTATAAGATGTAAGTTCATTTTCCCCTAGAATCAGTAATATCTTGACTTTAAATTAATAATATTAGGATATCATGATGATACAATATCATGATTTTATATAACATCTTTGCCGCAAAACGTTACATGAAATTCAGCTTCACGTAACATAAAGTTTTGTGTACCTACTATGGTACAAGCTTTAATTCGATTGGAAGCCCGGTCGGCCGGTCGGTCACAACTCACACATGCACTCATGTAGAGTCGGGTCAAAAATTTTGACTGAGGTATATTTTGCACCTTGTGAATGTAACAGAAATGTTAGCGTTAGGTCAATAGGCCAGCTATGACGCTACGGGTTATAATTCAATTGAAAACCAGGTCGGTCACCTATTAAGCTCCTGTTCGTGACATAAAAAATATGTTAAAACTTTAAGAGCTCGCCTAAGTCTGTAATTAGATTTAACATTACATTTTGCTTGTACGGCTTCTTAATTCTCCTCTAATATGGGTTGTTCAGTAGCTAATTGTATGTAATACTCGTAATCATGATTGTACTTGTTATGTAACTGTCTTATTAATTTAAATAACACGAATCTACAGTAAAGTACATTCAAACATTGGGCGTATAGATTTAAATCCTATCATGTGATTGATATTTGATATAGCGTTAAAGATATTCCACATATTGATAAGAATGCAAACACGAGAATCATGCATATGTATAGAATTACAAAGCCAGTAAAGTTGGCGCTATATTCAAGATCAGTTGGAAACGAGGGCCATCTTTAAAGAAAACATAATGCCGAGAGCTCGCGAGCGTCGACAAGCGCGCTGTAAATTCAGTTTGCAGAATAAGTTAACGAGGTGCCACTGTAGTGGAAATATTTATTCGCAAATAAATATTATGCACATAATTTTCAATAGGAATATTCAATAGGTCATAATAAAATACAAGAACACATTTTTAGAATCAAGAAATCGCTGGCAATCGTGCAGGTTTGCTCTGAAAGTTATCGTAACAAATACGATAATACAAGTATTTGTTGTTATTCTTGGTTCCGTTTTATAATTAAGTACAACGAATTCTCTGCATATATAAAATTCACGTGTTACAATGTTAGTTGCTATACTCCTCCAAAAAATTGCACTGATTCTCATGAAATTTCGTGTGCCTATTAGGTAGATCTATGAATCGGTCAACATCTATTTTTCGTACCCCTAAGATATAAGGCTAAGGCAAAATAACGTATGCGGGTCAGCTTGTTTCAATACAGATTTAACGATTTGTTTCCGTGCCTTATTTCAGTTTAATTTTCATGAAAAATTATTACATTGTCGTCATGAAAAACATAACAGCTGATATTTTTATAACTCAATTTATGATTACTTGCTTTCAGTGTAAATAATCATTTATTTTATGCTGATAAGTGATTATTACTCAATTGTTAATTTAACCTGTCATGTTATATTTCACATTAATTAATAACAAACAACATATTTTCATGATCACATTGACCAACGCATCTAACACGACAGGTTAAAAGATTTATATATACGACAGAAATCTCACATATCATGTTCATTTTGATGTTTCTTTCTTCTTGCATCAATAAAGAAAAAATCAAATGTACCACGCGGTGTCTACGGTTATGGCGATGAGGTAAATGTGCCCCGTAGGTGTGCCTGTAACTGACATGATACCACTCCTTTAACCTATTATCGTAACTAACGTAAATCTATAACAGCTTACTGAACACGTAAATTCCTCTACTTGCGCTTATCTCTACTGCTAACTACTGCTTTAAATACGCATGCATTGGCACAATCCCTTTATACTCACAACACCTTAGACGTAAGGCGTAATAATGCTATGTTAAATATAAGTTCTACATGCCTGATTGCAACTCATTAGAAGACGATAATTAAAAAGATCGATACGACAATCAAACGGTTCTTGACCTTGATACGATCAATATGTAACGCGTGTCAATGTCTGTGACACTGAAAATAATAGAATGATTAATGATGCGATTGGTAATGTTTGGATTTCAGTGATAACAATGTGTTTACATATGACGTAAACCGTGACCTATTGTTAATGGTGTATCTACCATCTCTCACAATTGTAAAGGGAAAACCTTGAAAAAACGTTTTATATATTTTACTATCCTTTTAATATTATACAATGTTTCCTGAATGATGTTTCCTTTACGAGGATATTAGGTTTCTAAGAAAGAGTTGTATACTTCTATATTTTGTTTATACTGCAAAATTAGCATGTGCAACTGATCTATACATATTCTTATAACATTGATGAACACGTTACCATTGCATTATAATATAAACTATCAACTGTTTAGGAGGAATGGAGCCGCCCGCGACTTGCGAGGCGGGGACTCGGAAGCGCATAATTTTCAAGAATACACCTACAAGAAAATAACTCCTTGCGATGTTTGCTCACAAGTTCTACGAGGTTAGTATGTTATTATTGTAACTAAACATAAATACAAGTTAATACTGAAGTTAAATACAAAGAATATTTATGTATCTTGTTATATTCTTGGCTACTAACTTATCATGCCTTAGAAATGCGTGTCGGCTAAGTAGGGGTGAAAAACTCACGCTAGATTTATAACAGTACTTCATTAATTATGTAAATCGATATATACAATATACATAGAGAATGCAGATATACATCATTAGTCTGTTGCGTGGTTGTAGGTTAATAATAATACGACGAAACTAAACATTAACATTTTCGCTGTGAAATATAAATGACAGTTTTATATTGCTATTACTTTTTTTTTCAACTTAATTTCGTTAATGTATTTGTGACATTATAAACTTGTACCTACCTATTAGGTTTCTACATAAAATTAATCATATAATTTAGAATGTAGGTTAGGATTAGTGTTGCCCAAATTCAGTCTTGGTCTTGCAGTCTTGGTCTTGTTCTTGCGTTTTTGCAAGACCAAGACCAAGAACAAGACCGCGTATTTTTAGCAAGACCAAGACCAAGACTGACCGTGCAAGACTTGAGCAAGAACAAGACATAGTCGCAAGACTCTTGCGTCTTGCAGCTAGGACTTAGCGCTATTTCACTGAGTAGTTAGGTGTAACAGTTCGGTGTATAGGTAGGTACGCTTAGGAATTCTATGAGACGCAAAAAACTGTATCAAAGAATATGAAAAACTGGACCTATGCGCATTACGACTAATACCATAAACATAGCGAATAAAAAAATATCTATTAAAATCAAACTGAGTGCATGCATAGTTATGTTTTAACCATCGGCACTTTGATAATGCGGCATCAAAGGTTTTGTACTTACTTCTCAAAGAAATTTGCCGCTTTTCGGAAGTAGGTACATGGTTATGAATTATGATACACGCGCCGGCGGCTTCTTTTGAAATCTAAAACAATCGT
>CAJQZM010031631.1:0-16904 GCA_907164665.1 Colias nastes | reverse complement strand
AAACAAGGCCTGATGATAATAAAAGTCGGTAATTTATTCCATAATTTTACTGTTATATGATTTAAGTGTATTATTCTTTTTTTACAAATATTTGTAGATATGCTTTCAGATGAAGCTCCAATTATTAGCATGGAGGCAAATTATTTAAATTCCGATCCTTATTATATTGTGGTTCAAAAGTCTACAAAGTTCTTTGAAGATGGAGATGGTAAGAATGATTTTATATATTGTGTTTTTTTTATTAACTTGTGAACTGTAGTTAAGCTATCTGTTTTCAGAAAGTTTTCTTTTCCAATTATCTTATAACAATTTTTTGTCAAATAATCTTTTTTATTCATTTTTAACAAAAACAAAGTAAAACAACATATACTAAAATTTATATCCAATTCCGAAGTGAACTTAACTCACACTTTTAAATATTCATAAAAATTGATAATTTTTTAGATATAAAGTTGTATCGCACCAGGGGGCGAAGTCGCGGCATTCTTGTTGTATTGAGTTACATTGAGTTTGCATTCAACATAGAGGAGTACAGGAAAGGTGTGGATGTGGATTGTCAGAAACTCAAGTACCTGTTCCCAGAGATGGGCTTCAAAGTGCTCTCTTACAATAATCTCACTTTAGATGTAAGTAAAAGAAAAAAAAGATGCATTTAAAAGTCATGCCAGTGTTTAAGAGCTAAAAGATTTATTTATTTTAAAATTAATATTATATACAATAACAATTTTCTTTAGGTTTCATTGTTATGTCTTTATTAAATAGGTCAGTCCTATGTTTAAAAAATTGTGGTCAGAAAAATATTGTAAGTTGTGGCTACAATTTTGTTATCTTTTATCTCTTGACCTAAAATTAATTACGAGAATAGATAATGTTATGATTTCATTATAATAATTGTATCTAGAGTATGAAATATGAATATTATTGAATTTGATATTTTTTGTTTTATGGCATTCAAATGCTTTATAAATATAATTTATTTTTCAATGGAAAAAAATCGATCACGAGGTGGGTTTCAAACCCGCGTCCCTCGTTTCTGGGGCGCCGCCTGACCTCTCGGTCACCCGTGATCCCGCCAGAGCAATCGAAATATTAAAACTCTTTCGGTTTTATGTGTCTAATAGACAACCCGCGGCATCTATTGAGATAATTAACAACTATCCCAACCAATATGAAACATTATTTCAATAATTACAATATTGTTACTTTGTTTGAAATAATGTTTCATATTGGTTGGGATAATTGTTAGTTATATAGCGCGAGTTGTCCCTTAGACATATGAAAATTGTTTTTATTTTTAAAACTACCTATTGCATTAGTTTTTACGAAAAAACGAACTTTAAATAATATTTTAAGTTTCCTTCCTTCACATACATGTCTTGTCACAGACACGGACAACAAGCTTAATCGGCTGATCAATAGCCTAGACTGTTTATTAAATGACGCCGTTTGATTAAGCTAATTACTACCTACAACATAAAATTCCACATTGTTTAAGATAAAAAAATGTCCACAGGAAACACTGAAAACGTTGACATATCTAAAAGAAGTGATAGTGAACGTAGAGTGCGTGTTCATCGTGGTGTCGTCGCACGGCTACGAGCGGCCGGCCACCTCGGACACGGACATCCGCTGCTCGGACGGCAGGCTCATCTCCAGCCACGAGATCATCGACCACTTCAGCAATAAGAACTTCCCAGCGCTGCACGGGATACCCAAGGTGTTCATCTTCCAGCTGTGCCGGTGGGTTTGGTGCTTCTTGTAATATAATTTTTTCTAGTTTTAATATGGTTCTCGTTGTTACGGTAAAAAAAGTAGTGAATGAGAAAGTGATAAAAATAGTTCATGTTTATGCAAATTAATTGAATTTGATAAGAATTAACTACAATTTATGAGTTTATTGAAGTTAATATTAGTAATGTACCTAGGTTGTGGAACATCTTTCTACCTATTGAGGTTAATGATTGCAACATTGACTAACTCGTAAAATGAATACACCTATTAATAAGTTAAATATCAGCAGTATTTTCTTTTTATCCACTTGGTGACTTTACTATGATGAAACTATAAAAAATAATATGGATTTGTTTTGCCTCCAGCAGAGAAACTTTTTTGATATAACTTTTTTAATCTATGTAACTAGTTATGATTTTTTTATATATTTTTTAGCGGCTCTAACAAGGACTATATAGAAGGTCCAATCCACTTCACAAACCCAGAAGACGTGGGCGCTGGACCGCAGTGGGACGGGCGCGTGATCGGCGCGGAACGAAGCGAAGCGAACGCGGAGCGGGGCGAAGCGGGGCGGGGTGTGGTGTGTGACGCGCGCGGGCTCGCCGCCGCGCCGCCACGCTCGCCTGCTGCGAAGCGGGATAGACTGTATTCGGATATACTCATTGCACATTCCACATTACCGGGTGAGTTTTGTCATAGTTATGTATGGAAGTAAAATAAATTTCTCTTTGTCCATTTATTATACAGCTTTTTAACTGTAATTGATGACTCTCAAGTCATGCATTTTTATTTGAATTAAACGTGATAATTTGCAGTAGCTTCAATGCACAGCATACATGGCATTTTTGTTTCGTACAAATTAATACTTAAATTGAAGTATGTAATTGATATTTTCCCGTGCGTGTGCGCAGGCACGGTGTCGTACCGCGACCCGGCGCTGGGCTCGTGGTACATCCAGGCGCTGTGCGAGGTGTTCGCGGCGCGCGCGCACGACTGCCACGTGGAGAAGCTGTTCAAGCTCGTGGACAAGCGGCTGCACGCGCGCTTCCGCGTGCAGACCAGCTCCGTGGACAACTGGGGCTTCAACCGCCGCCTCTACCTGCACCCCGGCCTGTACGAGGACGAGCCGGTCAGTGCAAACAGAGATAACCTGACTGAACGTCTACATTATATGGAAATAGCATAATTTTTTGATTTTACTAGCGCGAGCCGTCCGTCACGACACGTCTTGACTTCGTGGTACGTATATAGTTTTAAGCATCTGAGGACATATCCAACGTTAAAAGATTTTTTGAAATTTGCCCAATAGTTCCTGAAATTATAATAGAAAAGTTTAAAAAAAACTTTTATTAGAGCCATCACACGAACTTCATGCTGTAGTTATTTTACTGTGCCCAAAACGCGTTCTGAGAAATTTTTTCGCTAAATGAGTGTTTTCCTTTCATTTTTCAGTGATATCAGACAGACCATGGGAGCTTTCTAAGAGATTTTATGAAGAATGACATGGTGCTAAGTGGTCCTTTGGATGGATAAATGCTATACGAACGGAAATATCAATGATCTTCAAATAATATCTAGTACATATTATATATATCATGTGAATCTTACTAATATAGTATAAGTTAGTTTTATATATTTTTAAGTTATATCATTTGGTATCATCGATCCATCTAATTTTTTCTTGAAAAATATGTTCATATTAATAAGGATTTTGTCTGTTTGGAAAAAAATCCGGGTCATTATTAGTGCACTTTTTATGAATTTTTTGTTTGTATTATTTTCCAATTGCAATCAAATGTAAGTATTTTAAGTAATATTAAGCTATGATAAGTATACCATTGTATTTGTATATAAACAATTACATATATTATAAAATAATTGTGATAACGCTTTTTAAGGCCATGCATTTATGCATTTAAATGTAAACTGTAAGTTATCTAGACAATTTTAAACCTAACTTATTGCTCAATGTTTGTAAAGGATTTTTGACAAGTACAGTATTTTTGTAATAAATTTATCTAATTAATGAAATCTTTTATTTTAACCCATACCTCATGAGTGCATTTATTGGTAACCATTCTTTTGAATGCTTCCTAAAAGTAACCAGGGATAAGCTACAAATTATTGACATCAATTTCCATTCACATACAGTATACACTGTTCTCCATTTATATACTGTGTTGCATAAACCTTGTATAAAACATACCTTATATTATAATTCTGAAATAATAACTATACTGAAAATAATTGCATTAGATACGTTTTCCAATAAATTGATGCCCTAAGGATGTGAATAAACTTTATCTAGAATGTAAGCTTAAAGCGGTGTATGTTTATGTGTTGAACCCACCCATTTATACCAAATATTCAACGATCATAAATCTATACTAATATTATAAAGCTGAAGAGTTTGTTTGTTTGATTGTTTGTTTGTTTGAACGCGCTAATCTCGGGAACTACTGGTCCGATTTGAAAAATTCTTTCGGTGTTAGATAGCCCATTTATCGAGGAAGGCTATAGGCTATATATCATCACGCTAAGACCAACAGGAGCGGAGCAATGCGGGTGAAACCGCGCGGCACAGCTAGTGTTTAATATATAGATTATACGCATTTTACTAGTATTAAATAATGTTGTCATGTTCTAATATAATCGCTTTTATCATTGATATTGGTGACATAAAAAGACCCGAACGGAGCCGGGCGAACAGCTAGTATACAATAATGAGTAGCCAAGACACTCCCTCTCACACTTATAAGCAGCAGCTCTGTACCAATAATTTCGTCCAATTTAATTAATTGAGTGTACAGCTATAGGCGCAGTCTCGACAGCCGTACCGACCGATGTCGGTCGAAACTAAAAAAAACGATAACGAGGCGGGATTCGAACCCATGATATTTATAAACCATTTGAATGCCATAAAATCAAATTCTACAACAAGGCCGCGTTCCATCGCGATCGTTACAATATTGTAATCATTGAAATAATCTATACTTATAATAAATCTGTAGAGAGGCCAATTCTGTACATGAAATATATTAAAAAAAAAACTATGAAGGGGTGATAAGGGATCGCTACTGATGCCAAAAATGCAATCAGTAAAATTTTTGTCTGTCTGTCTGTCTGTCTGTCTGTCTGTCTGTCTGTATATTCGTTATAGAAACAAAAACTACACGACGGATTTTAACGAAATTTGGCACAATTATTCTTCATACTCCTGGGCAGGTTATAGTATACTTTTTATTACGCTACGATCAATATGAGCAGAGCAGTGAAGGGAAATATTGGGAAAACGGGAGAAGTTACTACATTTTTTAAGCTTCCGTCGCGTGTGCAGCCTTAATGGTTAAAGCTACATAGAAATCATGTACGACACAAATGTTCTTAAATTATTATTATTACCTATATAAAAATAAATTCCTAGACAGCATATTATGTCTATCTTTTAAAATTGACTCACAATAACACGTGAAACTTCAATAGCTTAGCAATTCGGAGCTTTCTGATTATATTTGTCTACTCTTACGTTTACAACACTCTCACTCATCCCTAATTAAAAAAAGTTAACATTATTACCTATTCAATAAAAAAAGAATCATGTAAATCGGTGTAGAAACACCAAAGTTATACATGAAATACGCTATATGTCATCGCGCGTGAATACAGAATCATGCAGCCATAAGGATTATTTTTGTGTATCAGTTGCCGCGTTCGACGCGCTTCGCGGCGGGAGCTATAAAAAGGCGGCGGGTCCGCTCCCGTTTCGCGTTGTCACGGCATCACGTGTGAACGGCTGAACCGATTTCGATAATTCTTTTTTATTATATTCCTTGAAGTACGAGGATGGTTCTTATAGAGAAAACGTAAATATGTACCACGGGCGAAGCCGGGGCGGACCGCTAGTGTTTCATATTGGTTGAGATCATGAGATAGATGTTATCTCAATAGATGGCGCGGGGAGAACCCTAAACAAATAAAACTGAAAGAGTAGAATATAGTCTAAGATCCCACTGCAGGATTATACTTCGTTCATAGATTTTTGATGTAACCAAAATTTTATTTTATCTAATAAATTCGATTGCTCTGGCGGGATCATGGGTAGTCGAGGTCGGGCGCGGGTGTTGCCCAGGGATGGCGGAAGTCGCGGGTTCGAATCCCACCTAGTGATTGAATTTTTTCGATTCTTTAAAAATTTATATGATTGATGCTTGATTGATGGATATTATTTATCAAACACATCCCCAGTTAAAGAAGCATATCACATCTCTGATGGAAAAGAACCCTCATATTTATTCTAGCCTTCTTCTTATTGAGACTTTAATATTCAGTTAGTAAGCTTGTAAGGTTGTAAATGTTTAAATAAAATACCGACATAGGGTTTTAAAATTTATTATATAAAAACATAATATTATGATGATGTAAAAATATAATACATAGAAAAGTTAGCGCTATTATTAATTCGATTACAAAGATCGAAGTCACTAATACAATTAGGACAGTGTTCTATTTAATTGTTCTGGTATACAACTTCTCGTCAAGGTTACGACAAAATGTTTTTAATAAGAATTTTGTTACACGTCGTTATTTATAAAACTTTAGTGGAAACATTTATCCAATTTTTTTTTAATTTTTCACTGCAAGATAAAATAGAGACGATACTTTGAGCATCAACTACGACACAATATTTACCGATCCGACATGGAAGCGGCGAATATACTTAATTTACTAAAATTGAGCCTCTGTTGAATGCAATGCTGTCTGTCCGTCATCCGCATAAAACCATTGCAACGGTCATTCGTTTTATCGCTTTCAAGTCTATTCTTTATAAAATCTGTATATTCATTGATCTTTTCCAACCATCTCTGCATCGGATTGATTAGTGAACTCTGATACAACCAATTCAGAACGGACGTCTTCGACCACCAGGACTCGAACAGTTTCAAATCGTCCGCTCGGGCGCCGTTGTACCAAGTTTTCTTATCTTGCAAGTTGTCCTGATATTTCTGCCATTTCTCGCAGCACTTCAAGGCGTCTATATTGATGGAGTCTTCGGGGATGAAGTCTGCGTTGAGATCGATAGTCGTATTGGTGAGGAGTTGCGGCTGGGTGCGTATGCTTGTGTCGAGGGCGGTGGAGAGCGCGGCGCGGGCGGCGATGTACTGCAGCGTGGGGAGCCAGGCGTGCGACACCACCAGCGTGGACGTGACGAGCGTCATGAAGCTGGTGACGTAGCTCAGCGTGAGCGCGAAGCAGGCCGCCGACACCGAGCGGAGCAGCTCGCGGAGCAGCGCGGGGTCGTAGCTGGCCACCAGGTCCGAGTACGTGAAGTAGCCGCGCAGGTGCCCTTGCTTCATAGCCACCTGCCGCTCCAGCCACGAGAGTCCCGATTCGAATGACTTTTCACTGATATACACATTCCAATCCTGGAAATAATAAAAAGTTAAATTATTCATTTTTTTGATTTTTTAAAAATGATGTAACTACATGAAACAATTGGAATTAGTGCAGTCTGGTGTTATCAACATACAGACTCAATACTTTCGAAAAAAAAAATAGACAGACGAGACAGACCTACAGATAATTTCCGTTGTAGCGATTGTGAGTCTAGTTGTTTGTAGTATATCAAAAGTATGAATAAATAAAAATTTCAAAATTATTTTTTTTTATGATAATCTACAACCATTGATATAAATAAATAGCGAAAGATAGTCATATGCTTTGAATACGAATTTCAAATAAATCGCAGTTATACACATTGTAGATGTATGAAATTGGTACATATAGATTGTAGATGTTAAAAAAGAAATAATTCGATAACATACAATAGCGTTCAGGAATTCTGCTTCAAGTTTCTTCAGCTGCTGCAGGTCCAGGCCACCCGAGGCCGCCCACTCCGAACATATAACTTCATCTTCCTCACCATCGTCTTGGAGAAACTTATTGCTTACCATCTGGAATATTAATAATCAATTCAATACATTATAAAGTTATTGTTTGAGTAATACATTCAATATTGAATGTTGTTACTGTGTTAATACAAAATTGATTATGAAAGTATTTATTGTTGCATTTCTGTGTATATTTTTCTATTTATTCATATACTTAACATAACAATATGACTCAAAAACTTTTAACAGTTAAAAATTAAAATGTTTTGGATGAGATAATGTTTAAGTGCGAGTATATAAATTCTATATTCAAGCAATAGTTAATCATACCAATGAGACAAGGAAGAGATCAGCAGGGGGTGTAGCGGCGAGATAGTTAGGGTTGCAGCGTTTCAGCCGCTCGAGGTAGAGGATGGCGAGCACGAGCGCGCACGGCGACACGCAGGCCGAGCGCGCGATGGCGGCCGCGCGGTCCGCGTGCAGACGCCGCACCGAGCGCCCGCGCTGCGCCATCGACCACACCTCACATGATATCTCTGAAACCATAGCACACTGTGAAATATTCATTACTTCTGCTTCATTTCAGTTCTATTTAATAGATCAATAATTATATGATAGCTAGTGCCATTACTTCCATTGTATATGTTGCTGTTATATATGTCTAATTGCCAAACATGAAAATATATTTGTAACTCGTGTTGCGTTGCAACTTGCAAGCTATGTGGTTTATACAAATATAATATATCTACCTAACTAATATTTATGTTGACGGAATTATTATAAGTACACACCAGTAACTGGCAGGCTCAAGCAGGGTAGAGTCGGCAATTGTCCATAATATAAAGTTTTCGATATTCTCTTTAAGAATTCCCTGTGATCACCCATACTCTGGAAATAGTATATAAATTATTATTTTGTACACATATATCTAACTATGTAAGACATTCAATAAGTTAGAATGCCAGTGAAAGATTTAAGCAGCGCCTTCATATTAAATAATTAAATTATATACATCATATTTATTGACTTATACCCATAAAAGCAATCTTACATGATAACGTTTAGGTCACGAATGTACTCTACGTGACTTTGAATACCACATGTTAAATAACAAAAAACGTTGCACTCGGTACTATTTACCTTTCTAAAAATGTATAGCTTTCAAATTAATTTGAGAAGGGATTAAGTTACTAAAGAAAACTTTCACATGAGACTTGATAAACTTGTACGGGACTACAGAAAAAGGGATCCTACAATATTGGGATCAAAACATTTTTTTTATATCGGTCACCCGCCACGACGTACTTGACCTCTATTTATTACCTTGATCTTGGCTCTTGTGCCTTCTTTTCTTCTCTTCGATACACTGGACATTTTATAATGCTTTAGAAACTTGTTACATGTATTTTATTATTTTACAGGGAATTTGTTGTTATCAGATTTCACAAATCAAAATCCAGAATCAGAAATGTCAAATTAGTCACGTAGAAACTCGAAAGTCGAAACTTGACGAGGCGGACCGTAGAGGGAGAATGAACTATCTCCCTCTACGAGGCGGACCGAGGTCCGAGAAGTGAAGCGTCAAAGCGTGTGGTGTGATATTAAATTTAGTCTGTGGCACATTCTGTGGCAAGAAGCTTATATCTTATACACTGGAGATTTCGGTATGAACATTTGACGTGTAACAAGAAAAATGTTGTGTTTTATCACTTTCACACCTAACTTGGTATTGCCACTGTTAATACGAAGTTTTCCCAAGGCTACTATGTATGCTGTAATATTCTGTGCAAAAGGTTAGTATTTGTACATGAGTTTGTTGATAAATTGCCAACAACGTCATTCAGAAGCATTGTTGGATGAGACAATTATTATTTATGCTAAATAAAATAAGTATCTGAACCAATTATTAAAAAGCGATACTCCCTGATTATGGGTAGTTACCATAATAAAATTGTAGCAACTCTCACTTTGACAATATGGCTTAAGTGTCAAAAAAATTGCGTCGCTTCGAATATTTAAGTTAATATTGTTGCGTATTTAATAAATATTTTCCGAATATAAATAATGTATTGCATTGTGAAAAATTGCAGAAGTTTTTGGACACCAAATTCTGGCATAAAATTTCACAGGCAAGTGTATATTTACGCTATTTACAATATTCCTCAATACTCATGCATTTACCTGTTTAGAATCATTTTCATGGCAAAAATCGTCAATTTTATCATCATTTTAGTAATCAATCATGCTAAATATCTTCTATCTATCTTCTTTTCCTAATAATTTCATCATTTTTCAATAAACCAATTTAACAAGTAAGGTAACCATGATGACGAGTTTTTACGGATAGCGAAGAGAAAATATTGTAATAGTTAACAAAATTATGATGAACATTTAGAACACCATTTCAAAGATTTTTATACTAGTAATGAAACAACGCACGACATCGATATTGCACTCACATGTGGTTTTATGTTTGTTCTTCTTTAACATAGAAATTAATAGTTCTTTTAACTTACCAAATTTTTTTTGTTTTACTTATTTCAGCTTTCCAAAAAATGAAATAAAAAGAAATAAATGGCTGTCCATAGTGCCTATCAAGGGTAAAATTTATCAACATGCCAGAATATGCAGTTTGCATTTTAAGCCTGAGGATTACGGTCCAGAAAAAAAATACCTTTTGAAAAGTGCTATACCTTTTTATTTACCACATTCTTGTTACTGCGTCTCAACTGTGGATAAAGTAATTTTAATTATATTATAATTAACCACCATGAAACCATTATATTTCACTGAATATTTATACTAAAATAACAAAAGTATTTACAAAGTACCTATATAATCTGAAAATGTTTTTAGGCATGTAACTAGTAATTTATTTATATTTATTTATTTATATACTCTTTATTGCACACACAAAGTTTGACAAAATCAGGATATTATACTAAGCAATTGGCGGCTTTATTGCTTAACAGCAATTTCTTCCAAGCAACCAAAAAATAAAAGCAGAAAGTTAATACAATTACAAAATTGGGAAGATAGTGTACACAGAAACAAAAAAGAAGACAACATATCTTAGCGTAATAGGTTAAAAGGAAAAAGATAACAATAATTAAAAAAAAAACACATAAACTGAGGCAAAGATAATAAAAACAAAACACACACACACACACACAATTATAAAGGTGAGTGCATTTAAAAGAAAAATAAAAGCAGATAAAAACAAAAACAAAACAAAGAAAAAAAAAATTAATAACAGTGAAGATTAGCAGCTTTGCAAATAATGATCCTTTACCAATTTTTTAAAAGACTCCAGCGTTTGTGCTTTCCGAATACTAGTGGGTAAAGCATTCCAAAGTTGCACAGCTTTTACACTGAAAGAGGCGTTGTAAAATTTGGAAGAGTGAATTGGAATAGTTAGCATTAGGTTCTCATTAGATCGCAGGTTCAAACTCCTAGCAGATAAAAATTCAAAGTTATTTTTTAAGTAGCAAGGGATACGGGGATCAAATAGTATCGAGTACAGGAGCGAAAGGACATGGGCATTACGGCGATGGCGGATGGGTAACCATTTTAACTGCGACCGAAACGCTGTAACATGGTCATACTTCCTCAACCCAAAAACAAAACGTACAGCAAGGTTCTGCAAGCGCTCCATTTTATCGAGTTGCTCTTGGGTGAGGTTAGAAAAACACACGTCAGCATAATCCAGTATGGGCAGCATTAAGGACTGAGCCAGCATAATCTTGGTGGGAATAGGTAAAAAGTTGCGCAACCTTCTCAGACTAGATACAGTCCAAAATATTTTTTTGCTGATAGTAATGTATGTAGCACTCATTTTAATTAAAAAATCGTAGTATGAGATCAAAAGTTATCAAGCGTTATTTAAAACTATCATTCTCTACCAATTAAAATGGTATGTACCTATAAAGATGATAATTATTCATGTAAGTTGACCAGTAATATTATAATATAAATACTGTTAAAAATATATGTCGTTATTATTTATAGACCATGATTTTTAGTTTTTTCTATTTCGAAAAATCCTGAATATACAAACCAGTGTGGTCACCCACAGAAAGAGACAAAAAACAACACTGACGTCATTCAAGGTTATATTTTCTTGTGACAAGTTAATGGTCATAGTGCAATCTCCAGTGTATTAGATAAGCTTCTTGTTCTGTGGCATGAAGTTTTTTTCATAATCTAAAAATACGTATGAAAATTGCTGAACGTAAAGTAGTGAGACATAAAAATTTCAATAAAAACCCAAGCTAGACCTATTTGAACCATTAATTTTCAAAATAGTTATTAATATCAATTTTATCATTGCAAAAATTTTTGCCCGAGGCAAAACAACCACTGCCGTGTGTCATTTCAGTTTTTTTTATTGTATGATAGGGAAGCGCTTGACCACTATCTCGCCTGATGGAAAGCTGAGATGTGGCCTAAGATGGAGTGCGCTTCCCTAGAAGGTACCTGTTCACTCTTTTCTTGAAGACCTCCTTAGTGTACTCCATATAATATATTATACTAGAGGTCCACCCCCGTACATATTTCGCAATAAAAGGTAGCCTATGTCCTTTCTCGGGTATCAAAATATCTCCATACCAAATTTCAAGCAAATTGGTTCAGTAGTTTAGGCGTGATTGAGTAACAGACAGACAGACAGAGTTACTTTCGCATTTATAATATTAAGTATGGAATATGGATTACTCTATGGTGTACTCGTCGGGGAACACAGACTCAGGAAGCATGTTCCAGTCCCTCGCGGTTTGAATGAAGAATGTCGATCCTGTTGTCGATCCGAACCGCTTTGTCCGGGTACACACAGAGCACGGGTACATGGAACGTCCACCATATGGCGGTGCCTAGCTGTGGTGCCTAGTCTGTGCGCCTCGACGATCGATGGAAAAACGGAGATGGCGGAATTAGAAAGTGTATCCGATAAAAAACCGATAAACTTGCCACTCTGCCTGCGATAGAAATTGAAAAAATGAATTATGTCAATTGTCAATGTCAAAATATAAAACTAGCGATATAGAATTCCGCTTCTTGAAGAAGCGAAGGATTTAACGTTTAAAACGCATATTTTTACTGAAAACTCTATCCAAAGACGTATATAAATCAATTTAAAAGTCAATAGCTATTCAGTTAACATAAGTTTTATATAATGTTTATATAATTTTTTCTTAGGGCGTAAGGTGTTCCGTCATTGATATTGATTTGTTTGAGGATCAAGGAAATTGTTTTAAAATGTGAAGGAACTGTTTTAAAACCCTGTGGTTTTTTCATGTTATCTGCGTTGTATGGAAAGTATGCGAAGAAAGCTTCATTAGGTAGAAGCAAGAATGCATTCAAGATGAAAACTAAAAGTTTCCTGTTGTTTTCGACATCGGTTTTCGCGATAAGTATATTCCTGATAGTATTTCACTCGCAACCGCCACAGTCATTCCAAAATATTGTATCGCAAACGCACCAACATATTAAGGACTTTCAGGTAGATATTTTTTTTTTATAAAAAAAAATAATTGTAAAATATTGTAACTTAAAACTAATAGAATTTTAAATATGCAATGGTATAACTGATATTCTTTCATTCTATAATAAATTTCATGTTATGTGCAAAGCAAGAACTAATATGATAATATTGATTTGAAACATTAATTTTTAAAATGTATTGGGGTTGTTGTAAAGACATTACAAATAAAGGATAATTTCATTCTAAGAGCTAAGATGAAGAGGATAGGTATAACACCAACCAACTACAGGCAAACAATATTGTATATAGTAGCTCGTTACACACAAGGATAAATAGAATTGAGGATACAAATTATATTGTAGCAATGAATATATACATATTTTAATCTGAAAATATCTGAACATAGCAGGTATCTTTGCCTCAGGATCAGCTCCGAGATGTGGAGGAGAGACACCTGGTACAGGAGGAGCGGTACCTCGCGCTGGTGGGGCTGTCTGGCCATGTGGAGGCCTGGAAGAACACCACCCTGCCTGCCATTGTGACGCACGCCCGGAACAACGAACATGCTCTAGTGGTGGCCTTCATACGGGCTGCACAGAAGTTGCCATACACCATACTTGTCTACAATATTGGCCTCAAACCATACTCTTTGAATGTGGTAAGTTTTAATAGTGTCATATTATTGTTGTAAATCTTTAAAATAGATAGAGAATATTTTGCTTGATGAATTTGTTATAAGTATTGTTCTTGTTTTCACTACATAGTATAAAACAAAGTCGCTTTCTCTGTCCCTATGTCCCTTTGTATGCTTAAATCTTTAAAACTATGCAACGGATTTTGATGCGGTTTTTTTTAATAGATAAAGTGATTCAAGAGGAAGGTTTTAGTATATAATTTATTAGGTTTTAGACAAAGCGGGCGAAGCCGCGGGCGGTAAGCTAGTTGTTATATAAAATTCATTCTTTAAAAACAAATTTCCTTCAATGGTCCCACCCAAATGATTAACTATAACATGATAAAAACTGATAATGTATCCATTTATTTCTCATCATGTACTTGAGTTGGCTTATATGGGTGTAACTTTGTGAACCATATCTTATCTTACTATCTGAAGTTATACATTGGCTTTGAAGTGGGCTCTACTTTGCAAATATGAACATATTCTGAAATTGTAAATTATGCACTGCTACTTGTATATTCCATATTGTATGATAACCTATTTTCTATGAATTATTTTAACATTAACTTTAATGAATATCATGGTTAAGTAGATGGTTTCTAAACTGCCATATTAAATTGTATATAAAATTATGTAGAAAACTATATGTAAACATTGTAGTATTTGCCTTGAATTTCATAAACACATAAAAAACATAAACATAACATATGTTTCATAGTGATACTCATACAGTGTTATGTACTGTAGCTTTATTTATATATTCCAGGTATCAAACTATTGTAACTCTTCAAAATGTGCAGTGGTGGACTTTGATCTGAACATGTTTCCATCTCATGTTGCTGATGAGAGCATCACAGCGTTTCGCCCCCTCATCATTCAGGTGAGATTATATACAGTTATATTGCGATTATAAGCTCTATATACCCATATTACAAATGCTGCATTATAGGCATTAAATTTACTTCTTAAGGACGCTATAACGTATTTTTACAAAAACACGCTGTTTTTCGGTACCATTTTAACTTAAAGCAATTACACGTGAGAACATAGTAATATCTTAATTTAAAGATAATATATTCAGCTCTACGTTCATCTTATAAAAATTGTACGACGTTATACAAAATTGTCGCTGAAATACGTTTTTTCCATCACAATAAACGCATAAAATGCAAAAAAATGGGGTCTAAAACGGTACCATTTTAGGAAAATTAAGAGCCTAATCTATCTTCTTAACTATATCTTATTGAGGGATATATAGTCCTTTATATATGGTGTAATTTTTATGAATCTAAATCAAAATTTTATTTCAATAATGAGCTAAATTAAAAATACTTGTCGATTTCTTCATACATTTTGTTCTCGCGGTTCGTCAGACCGCGCTCAGAAGCGCTCTTGGAAGGACGGGTGTATCGCTCCTCGTGCCAAAAATAAAAACGAAATAAAAAAGATTATTGTGCGTGCACTGTCTTTTTCGTGATTTGAAATATTTGATACTTTATAAGAGTAAACTGTATAAGTTTCATATTCCAATTATTTGTAATTTAAAATTATGTTTTAAAAATTACCTTGCCTGAGATCCTCTTTTTTATGGGTTGTTGACTAGATTGGTGGGGTAAAACAATTCAAGATGGCGTCGACGAAAATTTGGCTTTTTTTCGTGATGGGTGTCATTTTCATAGTTTTTGGGGTACCTATTACCGAATATGAGGTCAAAACTGAAATCCAAGATGGCGCCGACGAAAATTGTACATCTTTTCGTCATGGGTGTCATTTTCATGGTTTTTGGGGTAGCTATTAACCAATATGAGGTCAAAACTAAAATCCAAGATGGCGCCGACGAAAAATTTGACATATTTTCGTCATGGTTGTCATTTTCATGGTTTTTGGGGTAGCTATTAACGAATAATAGGTCAAAACTATAATCCAAGATGGCGCTGACGAAAATTTGACTTTTTTTCGTGATGGGTGTCATTTTCATGGTTTTTGGGGTAGCTATTAACGAATATGAGGTCAAAATTATAATCCAAGATGGCGCCGACGAAAATTTTACATCTTTTCGTCATGGGTGTCATTTTCATGGTTTTTGGGGTAGCTATTAACGAATATGAGGTCAAAACTATAATCCAAGATGGCGCCGACAAAAATTTTACATCTTTTCGTCATGGGTGTCATTTTCATGGTTTTTGGGGTAGCTATTAACCAATATGAGGTCAAAACTGAAATGCAAGATGGCGCCGACGAAAATTTTACATATTTTCGTCATGGGTGTCATTATCATGGTTTTTGGGGTAGCTATTAACCAATTTGAGGTCAAAACTAAAATCCAAGATGGCGCCGACGAAAAATTTGACATCTTTTCATCATGGGTGTCATTTTCATGGTTTTTGGGGTAGCTATTAACGAATATGAGGTCAAAACTATAATCCAAGATGGCGCTGACGAAAATTTGACATTTTTCGTGATGGGTGTCATTTTCATGGTTTTTGGGGTAGCTATTAACGAATATGAGGTCAAAACTAAAATCCAAGATGGTCGTCGAATTTCAAGATCGCGTCATGGTAATACTGTCGCGTTATGGAGCAAGGCGGCGATTTTGGTATCTATGAATCTCGCCAAAGAAGTTTCACTCCTGACACGTTTTCTCGGCACACACGTTCTTTTTTATTTTATTCTCTTCGTTTAAATGTTTTAGATAAACTTTATTTTAAATAAAGTTTAGCGAATATATTTAAAGAATATATTTAAAGTTAATAATATCTGTCAGAATATTAACATGATTGCCACAGAGCTGCGTTTTATATTAAATTTCTAAATATGCATTTCAATGTTCTTTAAAATTGTTTTTTTTAAGACTTTCTACAAAACTGTGGTTGTTAACGTTTTTGTTATTTTATTTAAGTTTACTTTAAAGGAGTAAGAAAAATATACCTAATTATCGACGGTTACATTGGGGATTTGGTAATAGCTGTCTCAAAAACCTTGAAAATGACACTCATGCCGAAAAGATGTAAAAGTTTCGTCGACACCATCTTCGATTTTAGTTTTGACCTCATGTTGTTAATAGCTACCCCAAAAACCATGAAAATGACACCCGTGTCGAAAAGATGTAAAATTTTCGTCGGCGCCA
>CAJQZM010031627.1:0-12979 GCA_907164665.1 Colias nastes | reverse complement strand
TGAACAGTTAATGCTCCGAACTGGTTCAAAGGCCTTGAAGGTGGGTCAAGGTGACAATGCTATCATGGTTTCCTGCGATATGCTTCACTGTTAAGCTGATATGCTTATGTAGTTTGGCCTTAGGGGATTTGTAAATAAAGTTGGATGGATTATGATGTGTTCTTGATAATAGTGGTATGAATGGGTGTTATTTGTTAGTTGTGTGAGAGGGGAAGGCGGTTCGTGATTATTGTCATTAAATCCAAATTTCCGACAGGATGTGTATCATCACTACATAGTATAAAACAAAGTCGCTTTCTCTGTCCCTATGTCCCTTTGTATGCTTAAATCTTTAAAACTACGCAACGGATTTTGATGCGGTTTTTTTTAATGGATAGAGCGATTCAAGAGGAAGGTTTTAGTATATAATTTATTAGGTTTTAGACAAAGCGGGCGAAGCCGCGGTAAGCTAGTAGTGATAATATTATTATTCCAAGAGGTCCAATACTAGTAAAAAAAATGTCATGTAATCGGAGATTTCGTTTATACATATTGATATATGTATACATCTCTAATAACTTACCTTTACATGGGACCTGTGATTATTTACATTTTTAAAAACAATACACGGAAGGAAGAAGAAACCCTGGCAAATTACATACTTAAGACAGCATTTACAGTGATTTCTATCAGCCAGCCATAACCTTGCTTTGAAACAGAAGGACAAATCAATTTTTAATTTATATATAACTAGGTTTCCGCCCGCGGCTTCGCACGCGCAGTCAAAGAAAAACCCGCATAGTTCCCGTTCCCGTGGGATTTCCGGGATTGCGTCATTTTCCCGGGATAAAAAGTAGCCTATGTCCTTTCTCGGGTATCAAAATATCTCTAATCTCCATACCAAATTTCATGAAAATTGGTTCAGTAGTTTAGGCGTGCTTGAGTAACAGACAGACAGACAGAGTTACTTTCGCATTTATAATATTAGTATGGATATAAACTACTCGGTAGTTGTCCCGGCAAACGCTGTTCTGTCGTACTCTTATCACTTAGGGGTATGAAAAATACATGTTGACCAATTCTCAGATCTACCCAATAGGAACACAAAATTTCTTGACAATCGGTTCACCCGTTTCAGAGGAGTATGGTAACTAACATTGTGACAGGAGAATTTTATATATAAAAATAGATTTTTATCTTCAATATTACATACTACGTTTATTGAGCTATTAAGATATAAAACATTTAAGGTTTAATGTAAAATACTCGACTCCATTAGCAGTAAAATGTAATGCTCTATCGTAGATTGTTATTCCTTTCCTTGTGTTAGTTCTCACTAGTTTTTAGTCGAAAAATTTTTTGGATTTTTTATTTTATTTATATCGTAGTAAGATTCAATCAAGGGAAACTATATACGTTTTGGTTTTCACCGTGTTCATATTTTTTTTTTTTTGTAAAAAATGATCTTTTGTAGATTTTTTATTTTATTTGTATCGTATCAAGATTTAATCAAGGGGAAGCATACATTGCAAGATGTAACTTGCGATGTTATCAACGTTATATATTTGACTCGTATGTATAAAACGTATTAAAGGAATAACTCTTGTTAACATAACCATTATTATACGATAAGGAAACTGGATTTCTCGAAATGAACAGAACTACGTTGTATACAGTTTATTTACGAACAATTTACATGAATTTATGACGTCTTGTAATGTTGCGAATGATGTCCTCACAGAGACTTATTAAGATTCAGACTATTTTGAGAAAAAAATTAAAATAAAGTCTAAAATAAGCATCTGAAACTAGTTGTGAATAGTCTAACATTTGCAAATAGGGAAATAATATTTATTCATATTTATTTATTTTATAAATAGACGAATAAAATTATTATAAATCTGTCGTTTAAATTAAATGTTGATTCTAAAATAAGCATTTGCAACCTGTTCTCTAAAAGGGCTGATAGACGTACTTGAAACTTTAAAATCGCGGTTTTAAAGTTCGCGTACTTACTCGGCTCGACGTCGGTGACACACGTAGAGCTTGGTCAGTAGCTTCTCGCGTGTCACCGATATCGAATGTCTCCATGTCATCAACAGAGGGAATTTTATGTTATTCAGGAATTAAATATAGACATTTTTAATTTAATAACCAGCATTTATTTTTAAGTAAATAGCATTCTAACAAAATAAATGTTCAAAAATTGAAGGATATTTTCGTTTTTACTATTATATTTTGAGGGTACTTTACAAAAAAAGAGCGTGTGCGCCGAGCCCACGCGTCAGGAGTGAAACTTCCTTGGCGTGATTCAAAGATACCTTCGCCAATATTCAATTATATTATATTCATTCATATTAATTATATTAAATTATTTTCATAAAACTAAAAGAAGAAGACGAAATTAGAAAAAGTGGGTGAAAAACTGGCTTACAAAAAGAGAGCGTTTATCCCACGTAAATTTGGTGAAGGAGCTACGATGTAGAAGGAAGACTTGCGTAATAATTTAAGGATGCCTGAGCCATTATATGATGAACTTTTGCACTTAGTAACACCTATTATAGCTAGACAGGCTAGGCTCGCGGCTCGCGGCGGTGACAGACGTGCGAGCGAAGGCGGGCTACGAGTAAAATTTCAAACATGTTGGATCGTCAACGAACTTACTCGACGGTTTTTAAGTACGCGTACTTGGGCTGACACACGAGCGAAAAAGGTCGTCGAGCCACAAGTTCGCGTACTTACTCGTACGTCTATCACCCCTTTAAAGATCAACTCTAAAGTTAGCAAATGTCAAAAACCAAATCTAAAGTTAGCAAATGTTAACTAATTATATGTGAATAATTTTACACCAAACTTTATCCTTAAAAGTTCGATCAAATATAAGAAATAAATTCGTATTGTCCGGTTTAAACTTGAGATGCTCTATCTATACATTTTAATTGATATTGTAATATCCAACACTGTAGGTAAATTAGAAGATGCTCATTTTAGTTCATATTGTACATTGATTATTAAGTCTTCATTTGATCCTGCGGGAACAATTTCCATTAAGTCTATTATATGTTATTGTACCTAAACATACCTTTTTATATAAGTTGTAACATTGATGATTGCATACATAATAAATGATGATGATAATTAGCATTATGTGGGTGAAGTGCAGGGTCAAGAAATTGACGTTATTTGCATTTACGTCATGGAGTTCCTCAAGGCACAACTCTAGGACCTATACATTATTTAATAGATGACATTGTGAGCAGTGAGATGTAAACTATTTTTACAACAAGCTTATTTTATAAAGTCAAGACTATTTCCATGATCTCCATAATTCATGCTTTTATTGTGCTCATCATTAAAATTCTATTAACAATGATGACTATAATTTAAAAATCATTATAAACTCTGTTTTCGAATGTCCTTGGTCACGGTATTTTTAAATTCAATTTTTACTTTTTGTTTACCTACATGTATGCAATGTCGTTGTTTTGCAATAATACTTCTCAATTATAATATTAAATTTCTGCAGAGGTTTTCATGAAAAATAAGTGTGTACATAATATGTTGAAAATTTACCTTAATCTTAAGATTTTGATTGTTTTACTTTAAACTATGAACAAACTACTAATCTGATAAAATATTGAGACGGATGTGATAACAAAGATAATGATTAATGATGATATCTGAGGTACATATTTATTAATGAACTACATACCTAAAAAACATCTGAAAATGCTTTGATTTAGCAGCGATTTCAAACAGATATTTTTTATTTGGTAGATATTATTAATGGAATCTGATAGAAATAACACTTTGATGTTTGATTTTAGGATAATAAGTAGGTATATGCATTAGGAATAGAATTATGAAAATATTTGATTGATTGTCCCTTTATCCATTTAAATATAAATAGCTTTTCGCCCGCGGCTTCGCCCGCGCTTTCAAAGAAAAACCCGCATAGTTCCCGTTCCCGTGGGATTTCCGGGATAAAACCTATCCTATGTGTTAATTCAAGTTACCCTCTATATGTGTGCTAAATTTCATAGTAATCGGATCAGTTGATCAGTATTTGCGTGAAAGAGTAACAAACACACACACACACACACACACATCCTCACAAACTTTCGCATTTATTATATTAGTAGGATCTAGGTACTAGTAAGTTAAAATTTGAAGAGAAAATAAATTAGGATGACCGATGTGCTTCGATTGCAAATGTATAAGTGGGACAACATGCGAACGGCACCTACCCATTTGAGATTGTATTTATTAGCGCCGATCCTGCGCAGGTACAGCAGCTAAGAAATTTTCTATCAGTTTGAACCTCAAGTCACGTTCGATAATAAAAACTTTATTTGAATGTATAATAATTGTAGATACTATGTGAATGCAAAGAGCTGCTGCGACCGGTTGTCACTTAAGATTTTTTACATCTAAATTATGTATTCATGCGTCAGTAAAATCCTTTGTATTCGCCACTGTTGGTGCTAATTATTTTTTTATCGCAAATTCAAATTCACAATAACAATTGTACCTTGTTGTTGGAATAGCAAAAACTTATTGCCACCAAGAAGGCAGATTTGTATTCGTCGAGTTGTATGAAGCTGATGTTTTACGTAAATCATGGGGCTTAAAGGTTACTTCGATGTTGTTATTTATTAGTAAGTGCATTTAGGTATATCCGTTCGAGAATCATGTAGGTTAACATTTAAGGCAAGTGCAAACAGCGTTGTTTGACACTTTGAATGTGCCTTTTTTAATGCGTTGTTTTTATAACAAAACTTGATAATTTTCAAACAGACTAATCAATGCGAATGCCTTGTAACTTGCAAATTTTTACAAGCTTTGGAAGTTTCATATTTTAGTATTATTTTTTTCGTAGATGTGATATAGAAAAATAAACTGTTAAAATTATTAAACCATCTCGAAAAGCCTTTAAAACACGGTGACTAATGAGTAATGACCATGAGGAAGTCGCCTTCACAATATAATTATTGTTCTGACTATGCGATGTGTGTAGATATATTAATTAGTGTTTTGAAAAGAATTTATAAGTACCTACTAATTATGAATATGTTTCCTAGTTATTACCTATCTGATTGATTAATATTAATTATTGAAAGGAATATTCTTAAATATTTTTAAACATAATAGAATGCGTGATGCTGAGAAACTTTTTCAACTTATAAGATTAAACAATTTAGAAGGTGATTTTTTATAAACCTTTAATGCAAATTAGAATATTGTTAAAAGAACTGTTGTCTAATAATTCAATTTTGTTTGTTACAGAAACATGGACGAGATGAAAACGCCACTACCAGAGAACACAACGTGAAACTACGTACAAAATACGTAAACTTGAATTCGAAGCTACAAATTCCAGGAAATATAACACATAAGTCAAAGGAATAAGGTTCAAAATGCCAGCGATATTGACGAAGATACGCGAGCAAGCGTTCAGAGTGCAGCCGACGATCGCTGTAGGCGTCGGGGTCGGGGTGGCGCTCGCCGCGTGCGCAGTGTACAGCACAAGGGAGAAGAAACAGCCGCCGTGTCATAATAATAATAATTATAAAGTGAGTGTTTTTAAATTATAACATGAGGCCAGAAATGGCTTTGTAACTTGTAAGGGTGCTTTTCCACTGAAGATGCGTAGCGAGGAATGTGTTTGTTCCTCCTAAAGTCCTCTTCTCTCCTCTTGTCCTAAAGTTCCTCGCTACACATTCTCGCACATGAATGACAGAATTAATGATTAGTGTGTGAGAGAGAATGTTGTTAAAACTCTTATTGTTGCAATAATAGATGCATTTTATTTCAAGTAGGCATTTTGTAAGCAATGATAAACTTACACATAACATACACATATTTATACATTTTTAAATTAATAAGAATTGATTAGATAACGTTAATCTGTTTAGAGGTTGTATTCGTTTTTTGATAATCTTATGCTTCTCAATAAATCAAATGATTTAAAATTTTATTAAGATTTACCGGATTAATTGAATCATACTCCTACGACTACTATACCTTACTATATAGAATTTAAAATTATGATACATATTAATAAAATGTTAATAACAGGATATACAAAAATATACTTTGATATATTTCCATTTTCACAAGTATATTTATAGAAGCAAGTATAATTAATATTATTATAACGTAGGTAATTATTTTTGCTGTATGAAATTCTTATACATCATATTTATTCAACTAACTGCAGTTTACAATGACCTAAATTTTATTGAAATCTAAATTGCCTAACATCCGAAGTGCATGTTAAATGCATAACGGTATACTGCGTAAAGAAAAAATAAATAAAACAAAAAATAAGTAGTTGCCATTCGGATGTTTGCATATGAATCATTATGATGACGCAACGATAGTTACTTGCAAGGCTAATGTAAGTCTGCGGCTTCGCTCGGTTGAGCAGGAATGTAAACTGATCACGTTTGTTTTATTTTTAGTCTTACATCACAGTGTTTATAGACTATATAGTTTATGTTTATAGATATAGGCTGTATTATGCTGTTAAAGATTTTGATTTGAAGATATTAGTTGTTTGTCCCTGATATTTAAGCTTATCAGCAGTTCAAAAGTATAGGTTGTAGACCTTGATAGAATCATAGTTGATGGTTTTAAAAGATAAACAAACATTTTTGTGTAAACATAACACTTAAGTTGTTATTGTTTTTAAATAACTTCTAAGAACTATTGTTGTTCACTTTTGGGTAACTTTTTTCTTTCATACGCAAGTTCAGTTATTTCATAAAATTCACAGCAATGTATTGTTAGATAGGATACTGAAGAAGGTCCTCCTCATATTATTAGAATAAGGTTAAAAAAAAAATTTAATCAGACATATTCTAACACTGAAATTCAAATTACATTTCTACTAGAGGTCCTTAAAGTTTTCAATTATTCTTTATTCTTTATTCTTTATTTTCCAACACAAGTAATTTACAGGTATGTATACCCAAAACATTACAAGGCAGTTACTTAACTAATATTATATCATTTTTTATAACTAAGAAAGAGCAAAATAATATTTTTAAATTTATACAAACTTAAACAAAATATATCGCAATCATTGCTGTGAGCGAGCATGTCATTGAGCAGCTTTATTCCTCGTATAAGGGGAGCATTCCTTCTTCAATAATAGATTATATTTTATATTAATTCATATAATCAAATAACATTCCAGGTAGCGAAAAATGGCACACTGCAAAATGTGGATAGCGGCAGTGCAGAAACCCAAACTTGCGGGGGGAGCTGCGGGGCGGAACAGTGCGCGCTGTGTCGAGGGGAGGTGGATACGGATAATAAACAGAATATTGTAAGTACTTGCTGGTAGTTGAATGGTTAGAAGAGATCCATGGTTTTACCAAATAGAATAATATGAAGTAGAGATAGATTTGAGGTGTCCTTTAAGTAACCACGCTACTATCCTACATGCCATTTTTGGTATTATTTACATTAAATTAAAAATTATGTTCAAAATGTTGTAGATTACTCATGTGCACGACTGACTTATAGGTTGCAGGTATATCCAATCTGACTAAAAAAGAGTGCATATTTCTTCATAAAACTTTACTACGCAATTGGAGAGTACTCGCGAAATCTCCAGATTTCTTTTATGCTACCTTTGAACTTTAAAATATAAATAGCTATTTAAAAATTCCACAAAATTTCCAGGAGGACGCCGACGACACGCAATCCATAGAAGAACACGTACCAGGTCTAAACCTGGAGTTCCTCCGGCAGCTAATATCGCTTGCCAAGATCATGGTGCCCGGCTTCCGAAGCCATGAAGTAGCGTTGCTCACTGTGCACACACTCTGCCTCTTCTCGAGGACCTTCCTGTCTATATATGTTGCGTCGCTGGAAGGTTCTATAGGTAAAATTTATTGAGGGAAATGTTCATATTTTTTTGGTCAGAAGTCAAGTTGTTGATTAAGTTTTTTAGGGCAATTAGTTTGAATATGTTTTTCTTTATTCAATTAATACTGTTTTTGTTTACATCTTTTGTATTAATTTAAATATTATTAAATGTTTTATGGTCAAACGTTGAGTCTAAATTTATAGGAATGGAAAATGGAAAATAATTTGAACTGTTTTTCTTTATTTCACTGTAAATGTTTGAATCTATTAAATTATCTTCCTTTGTTATTATTTTCCAGACAATGAAATAACAATTTTTAGGTTTATTTCTTACACTATATACGTAGTTATGTTATAACCCTGTGCAAACAATAGCAACGATTAGTCATGGTTTTATATCCATAACTGAAATAAATAATTACTCATTTGTTAAGGAAATAATATATACAACATACTGAGATAATAACTCTTTCTAGAAATATAAGTAAGATAACGTAATATATACCTATACTATATTCTAATGTTATTTGTTGGTATACAATCACTATATTGGACGTTGTCTGACCTTTTAGTTGTCTCTGTCACTTTAAATACATTTTTTGTAGAGATAAACTACGATAACATGGCGCGCCCCTCCAAATTACTGTTTCAATGTGTGTAGTGACATCCTTACGAAGGAGTTTGTATGTAGTTGTACGTATTCGTCTTTAGTACTTTACGTCCAGATTTGTTGGTCAACTAATCATAAGTTGCCGAGCGCCCAAGACAACGCACGTGTCGTTTTCATAGAATACGTCAGTGCAGCGCCATTACTAATAATAATGAGCGATTAGAGCGTGACTAGTCGAGCAACAAATCCGTGGATTTGTTTTTGTTTGACGGCCGTCTCATTACGCACACATGCGTTGTGAATCTTGGTGGTGCATTGTAAATACTTTCACAAATACTTTCAAACGTTTTGAATTTTGGAGGGGCGCGCCATGTTATCGTAGTTTATCTCTACCCAGAGGCGGCTCGCCCTAAGGAGCGCTGGTGCAGTGAACTCCCATAAATAATTATAATAAAATCATACTCCTTAATTTAATTATTAACATTAATTATTACTATTTAAAATCAATCGTAATCTTTAAAACTACTGTTAATACCAATGAATATATCCATCATTCCATCATCCCATACACCTGTATAATACCTACTGTATTAGGTATGTAACGCGCGAAGCGGAGCGCTCACGATTGCGCTCCAATGAAAAAAGATTTAGTACATTTCCTAATACGAAATCCAATAGGAGTGAAAGAGAGGGTTTTGCCAGAGCCCTGCGCGTGAAATTCGGAGCGCCGCACCCGCAAACGTTGCCGGTTCGTTTTTACCGCCCGGCAGGACAGCGATTGCGCGCGACGTTGCCAGTTGCCACTTCTATAATATAAACAAACACTCGAGTCAACTTCAATGCACGCGCGCGATTCATGCAATTTTCTAATTAAAATTATAAAATACGTGTTGAAATAGCCTGTAGTTATCAGTATTACTTGTGAGTGTTAAAATGAACAATAATTATAATGTGGCGTTCATTAAAAAGTGTGATAAAACGTTACAAATTCGGCTTGAATGTAAAGCTAAGGGACCGCCACGGCCTGAACTTGATCCTACGCAAAAATGTACGACAAAAACGAAAACATATACGCGTGTGTTTAAATCTGAACAATATGTGAAAACACCGTGGTTGTGTGGTTGTGATGAAAGCAACAAACTATTTTGTTTTCCGTGTCTTTTATTTAAAGCGGGCGCGGCCGGCGGAGGTGAGAGTGCTTGGACTGAAACGGGCGTTGACGACTTAGCTCATCTTTCAATCAAGATGAAAAAACATTCACAATCTCGGTACCATTTGTTGAATGAACTGCAATTGGCGTCTATCGGACGACAAGACATTCGCAAAGCTAGTGCTTTACGAATGTCTTGTCGCTTTAAGTTATAGATATTTTTGCACACCAAAAAGAAAGACGTATCACGTATGCATCTCCTTTATAAGTAATTTTTTTGATAAATTGTACTGCTTTACACCATGTATTTTCAGTGTTTTATTTCAAGTGAACACCCATAAAATTTTGTCACGAGCCGCCTCTGTCTCTACCTACTTACTTGAAAAATAAGAAAACATAAATAAACGCTATACCCAACAACACAAGCTAAAATGAACTCTATCTCCTTCCAGTAAAGCACATAGTCCAAAAGGACATGCGGGCGTTCGCCGCACTGCTCCTACAATGGTTCGGAATAGCTGTACCGGCCACTTTCATCAACTCAATGATAAGATATCTCGAAGGAAGATTGGCTCTAGCCTTCAGGACTAGACTGGTAAACCATGCGTACGAATTGTACTTCAAGAACCAGACTTACTATAGAGTGGCTAATTTGGATGCTAGGATTGAGAATGCTGATCATAGGTGAGATATTTTTTCGTTATTTACTAGTGTAAGTTTTATTTGTTTCTAAATATTCTCAATCAGGTCTATTTTCATATAGAAAAGGCATTTACAAGCAGAATAGGTTACTGATAAGCCTTTCGACATTTGTCATTCTTTTTTTTTAATTTAATTACAGGCTAAATTCAATACATTCACCCTATAGTATATTTTGCATCTTACAGGATATAATTCCCTACTTTTTCAATCATAAGACACTAATTCATAACCCAAGTAATTTTTACGTTATATAGTTTTTAAACTTATTCCTTACCGTTATGCATTATGGGTATAATGCATTTCTGCTACTCTTTACACCTAATATATTTATATAAATAAATCGTTACTTAACAATAAAATTTTACTTCTAGGTTAACAGAAGACGTATCAGTGTTCGCACAATCCGTTGCACATCTATACAGTTCACTTACAAAGCCGTGCTTCGACCTGTTGCTCATTGTGCTCACTCTAGCCAGTTATTCGAACAAGATGAAGGGCAATATATTCCTTGGTGAGTACTAAAAGTATTAAACGATTTTTCTACTTTCCATTTCTCAGGGTTATGTTTTGGGGCTTATAGGGCTGCTTTATGGGTTGGTTTATAAATAAATCTAATGTTCCTGGTGAGTAGGAAAAAGGGTTAAGTTATCCTACTCTTTATCCCAATAGGGAAATTTGAGTGCTCTGTTTTATTAGTCGATTTAAAAGTTACTAGCGGTCCGCCCCGGCTTCGCCCGTGGTACATATTTCGCAATAAAAGGTAGCCTATGTTCTTTCTGAGGGTCTAAAGATTATCTGTGCCAAATTTCATCAAAATCGGTCCAGTAGTTTATGAGCCTATTCATTACAATCAAACAAACAAAGTTTTCCTCTTTATAATATTAGTGTAGATAAACTTCGATATAAGCTGTAATTTGGTCTGATACGAAGTAAAAGTAGGGAAAATAATAATCAATTTATAATTCAAAATTCTTTATTTACAAATTCATGATAAGATACAATATGATATAATACAATTAAATGTATTAGACCGGGAGATATTGACACAAAATTTCGAGTCATTTGTAACAGGATGGCGGTTCTACAGGGTTCTTAGTACGCAATGACAAAAAGAAAAATGATGGTGAGAACGCTGGTACCGGCGGCTTAGTCGCGTGGGCGTTAGTCGAACTCGTCGGAAAATAGCGAAAGTCAAACAAAGACAAAAAAAGTTACATAAATGTGTTTAACCATTGGTTATTTCATTTGCCCAACATACATACTAGTTAATAACTATTTTGAAATATAAATTTTATCTATATACAATTGTTATTTTCTTCTTCAGGTCCCGGTATAGCCACAGTAGTGATATGTCTAACTGGTCAGCTACTCCGACTACTGAGTCCAAGGTTCGGTGCCCTGGCTGGTGAAGAGGCAAGAATGAAGGCAAACTTGCGTCACGTACATTCTAGACTGATTGCACACGCGGAGGAGGTCGCTTTCTATGGAGGACATAATGTAAGTGATTTTGTTAAAAAATATTGTAGAAGTTAAGTTCCTTACAGAAATTATTATTAGTAACAAATTAAAGATCAACAATTTAGTGCTTCAGTAATAATTCTTATAAAATTTCAGTCAGGCTATTCGTTTTTGCTCGATTTTCACAGAAATGATGTTATTTTGCCATGGTCTCGGTAAATAGAAAACTAATAAACATGTAGCGTTTCCAAATCTTATTATTAAAAAACGAAAAAAAAAAAAATTAAAAATTAGTAAAAATAAGTTCTAATAACATTCTTGAAATATTTTAATAATTATCATTTTTAAACTGTAATTCCAGGTGGAACTCGGCCAATTGCAATCCGCGTACAAACAGTTAGTCGCCCAAATGACGTCAGTGTTCAACAAGAAGCTGTGGTACGTGATGCTGGAGCAGTTCTGCATGAAGTACGTGTGGTCCGGCACCGGGATGGTGATGCTGGCGCTGCCCATACTCACCGGCAAGCGGCTGGACGGTGAGACACCTGCATTTGGTTAGGTCTCTATTGGCAGGACCTGGCCAATGACGTCACAGCTCAACAAGAAGCTGTGGTACGTGATGCTGGAGCAGTTCTGCATGAAGTTTATATCTAGATTAGAAATCTGCATCTAGTTATTATAATTTCACAAAGTAGGAACTTGGGTTGTATCTTTCTGTATACCTGTAGACTATTTTTTTCTTTTGACATTTGAAAATATCAAAGTAAATAAATATGTACTCTCTTTATAATTTCCAATTTAAGCTCAATAAAAATAGTAGTTTTTGATCTTTTAAATCACCATATAAATATACTACTCATATTCTTTCAGGTACAACCGGTGAAGGCATAAGTGCAAGAACGGAGTACATGACGACGTCACGTAACCTATTGAATTCTGCAGCTGATGCCATCGAGAGGCTCATGTCTAGTTATAAGGTTTGTAACAAAATTAAAATATAATGGATTACATTAAATTTCAAAGTAGGTAAAATGACTAATTTAACATCAAAATGAGCATCTAAATAACTACTGTTGTTCAAATTATGTTTTATTTACCTTTCATTAGCAACTAATGTCCACTTTAGGAGACGAGGAAATATAGAAGCAAACTTTTTGAGTGTGAAAAAAAGTAAAGTTTTTATATCTCTGAGGGAAATAATA
>CAJQZM010031626.1:0-28860 GCA_907164665.1 Colias nastes | reverse complement strand
TCGATAAACAATGTCTTACAAGAAAATGAGAAAGAATAGGGTTGTCGACGATGCAATAATATATTATGTTTTCCTTGAGACAGTTGTTTTTACGAACGATATATTACACAACAATGTATAAAACACGAATGAGTTAAACAAAGATACGGTGAAAAACTTAACATTAAATAGAAATACATACAATACTATGTTATTGGATTAAATCAAGAAGCTTATATCTAATACACTGGAGATTTCAGTATGAACATTAACTTGTAACAAGAAAATATGACCTTGAATGACGCCTGTATGTTTTTTATCCCTTTCACACTTTTTGCCACTGCAATACCAAGTTAGGTGTGAAAGGGATAAAAAAACATACAGGCGTCATTCAAGGTCATATTTTCTTGTTACAAGTTAATGTTCATACTGAAATCTCCAGTGTATTAGATATAAGCTTCTTGGATTAAATCATTCATACAGAACATAATTGTCACATTTAACTTTTGCGGCACATATTATAACATAATATTTTTCTATTAAACGTTCAATAACACTACAACATATAACTATTATTTACTAGTTAAAACCTACCAAAATTTGTGTACGAAAAAAAAAATGGTATATTATTTTTTTCTTTTTGCATTGTTGCACGTGGCAACCCTGTAATAAAAGTGAGTAGACATTGGCACTTGATCACGGCACAGACTCCTAATGAGGGCAGGACAATGGACCTCGGACGGTAGCTTTTAACCCCTTTCCCTGAGTATTATAGGGCAAGTCCTGACGTGCAGTGTTCCGAGGTACTTGGACATTGATTTTTTAATGTCACAGGGTATTTAATGTCGTGGAAGAGTAATAATGCGATAGGAAATGCTAATCGTGGTGATCGTGGGCTTTTTTCTTCCTTACAATAAAGTATCATTATTATATTATGACAAAGTTTGTTTATTGACATAATTAAGAAACCAAACTGCTGGATCTAATTCCGTATAAGATATTTCGTATAGCAGAATGATAAACGTGGAAAAAGTCACGAAAATTATTTGAGATCGATTCCTAGGGTTCACTAATTCACCGGGTCTGGTAATTTATTTTTTAAAAATACTTATTTTTTCGGCAAAATAGATTTTCTTTAAGAAAATGACTATTCATACAATATAAACCGGTAAGTAGCTAGTAACCACCAGAAGTTTTGCCCCTAATTAGGATTTGATATAGTAAATATTTATTAAAAAAATATATATATTATATATATATATATATATATATACTTATTATAATAATAAAAGAAAAAAATAACTGAAATGTCATATGTAGATATATGTATTTATTAATAATTGTAAGGTGGAAATAAATAAGGCTTATTATTATTATTATAGTAAATATTATGTCAATTATTATGTACTAGCTTCCGCCCACGACTTTGTACGTGCATCCCCGTTTTTCCCCGTTCCCGCAAGAATTTCGGGAAATCCTTTCTTAGCGGATGCCTACGTCCTAACATCTACCTGCATGCCAAATTTCAGCCCGATACGTCCAGTGCAGTGGTTTGGGCTGTGCGTTGATAGATCACTATATCAGTCACCTTTGAGTTTTATATATATTGATAGATTATTATTAACAAATATTCAATGCAAAAAGGAAAAATCTGCTTCGTTCGCTCCTCCAATTGCAAAAACTAACTTGAACCAAGATATTAATTATTATAATCAAGTGAATTCCATATATGATACTACATTTTAGATAATGACTCTAAACAACTTTGTGTATCTTATCTTATTACTATGATCCTTGAATTATAAATAAACATGTTATAAATACTCTAAGTTAGTATGTTATTATACTTTAAGAAATGCCTAGATTAAAGCCATAGTATAAAGAGAGAAGTAGGCCGACTCCCGGCGTTTAGGAGCGCACGGTACCTAAACTCGAGAGACGCAGAGCTTTCACTTGTCACGTTGATATTTTAAATAATAGTATAAACAAACACCGACCGGTCACAGCAAAGGCGCGGCCCTCAGGAGATCGGTCCATGAGTAGGAACCGAGCGGCGTTGTGTGCGTGCGTCAAGCTTGCGTACGAACATGAACAGGGGCGCGGCCAAACGCTCCGCTTACATACAATCGGCAATGTACCTTTGTTCGAAGATAACTTACTTTTCTCTTTATACTATGGTAATAATACCTTGACCCCATATCTGTGAATCATTTGTTACTTTTCCATATGATAAATGATTACAACGTTTAAATGATTTATAGCAGAGGCAATTTTCATAAGTTGTGATATGTATTATATAAATAGTGTGCTTGCTTTTTATGATTAGGTAGAGTATAAAATATTCCCTGATATTATACAGGTAAATAAAATGATGTTTGTTCGTTGGTCTGTCTTAATTATAAATATAAGTAACTTTACCTTTTTAGACAGTAGCGAAATAGACGAAACGGAAGACTTCTTTAAAGTCGTTAAATTCCCGAAGATTAGAACTAAAAACCTATAAGATACTCTAATTTGAAGCTTTGTTAAATTTTCATCCAATCGGTTTATTAAAGTATAAATACACATAGTATTTACACTACTCAATACATACTACAAATACAATCTATTTATTTGTTACATTACCACCACAGACCACCTAAACTCTAAAGGAATTAAGATGAACTCTTATATTGTACCTAGGATAAGCACTGAGATAGCTGAAAAAAATACATCATAGTTTTGAAATACAGGATCAAATTTGTTTGAGAATCTAGCAATAACGTAATCGGATTATATAATAAATTGTATATTATAATAATATTATTATAAATTGTCATAACTTCTCAATAACTCATGAATTTAAATTGACGTCAACATTCATGTTTACGATTTTCCTTAGAACAGTAATGTGACTTAACCTGAGTCAAGGAAACGAAGTAATTGTGTGTGGCGCCTGGTAAATGGAACGTGTGTACTGAGAATTATAGATATTTATCTATAAGTTAGACATAGATAATATCGGCGGAAAATGATAAATTAAAGATGCAGATTTGCAATTTTCATTTTTACTTAACTTATTTTAAACTGGATTTTTCGTAGAATTCATTGTATAAGAGCCACAGATTTATATTTGAAAATATATGAAGCTTAAGAAAGACAAATCTTCTGCCATCCATCCTATATAATATATTCTTAGCATGCATAAAGGTTTGTCAAGCAGTTTCAGTTTGATTGACTATAAATTCTTCGCCGAAAATTGTCTCGATTTAGTTCCTAGAGCACAGAAATTTTAACACCTCGTGTAAAGATTATAGAAACAGATGTCTAATACAATATCTAAATACATTAACAGTAAGAAAATAACTGCTAAAATGCGAGTAACCTATCAATTCTCAACTAGATTCTCGGGGAGATATGTACTTTGAAAAACATACTCATATAGTAATTATTATCAAAAATAAATACCACAGATTCTGTAAATACCACGATAACGTCATATTCTTTCAATTCAATAAATTCCACGAACATAGTTATTTTATTCACATGTTACGTAGAATACCTTGCCGCGTAAATGCAGTCACGATTGCATATTATTAATTACGTCTAGTATTAATTATACAATGATTAGGATCTTGGAATATTGAGAACAATACATCGTGGAATCAGGTATATATGCGAACTTACTTAACCTACTTCAAAAAGGAATTTTGTTTTACATTTCTGTAAATCACACGAAATATCGGAAAATAGTGAACAGTGTTGAGGATTTCATTATTTATATGAAATCCAATAACGGTTAACTGAAAAATGGCATTGTTTTGCCGAACAGTGCCATCGGTACCAGTTTCCTCTTGAAAAAGTTTTCTATCAGCAAACAGTGTAATTCCTTGTAACAGTATTATATCCAGTAAGAATTTCCTATAGAGTAATAGTGCCCTTATCAGTAACTGTACCCTATAAATATATAAATAAATAAATAAATATAAATCTCTTTATTTGCATAATGTGTGTACAAAGATAACAAATTACATTATAGGTCGAATCAACACATTAGCCATGAATGGCGTGCAAATTATATAATCAGCTCCGCAACATTATTTTATATAAAAAGTACATTATTTCATTGTCTTACATAAAAGGTACACATTATATATAGGTATTCATTAGTCAAGATTAAACATTCAATGTCACAAATTTAAATAATCCGATACATTATAGAAATTTTGATTATTTAGCCACTCATACAGTTTTGTCTTAAAAGGACCGATATTTAACATTTTTATAGATTCCGGAAGTTTATTAAATATACGAATACACATAGCATGACAATTTTTGGTATATAAAGTGGTCCTGGGTGTTTTATTATAGACAAGTCGATTTGGATGACGGTGGTCGTGGCTGTATATGTCTTGGGCCGTGTTAAAAAGATACTTATGTCTTTTTACAAAAATACAAATTTCGTAAATATATAAGCACGGCAAAGTTAACAACTTGAGTTTAATAAATAGCGGTTTACACGATTCGTACGGACCTACGCCACAAATCGCGCGTATACTTACATTTTTTTTGGGAGATGTACGCTTTTCTGATGTTTACGCCATTACCCCAGATTATAAGACCGTATCTCAAGATAGATATTACATGAGCGTGATAAGTCGATAGAGTGGTTCTTAAATCCTACACAGTAACTCAACAATAGATCCAAACCTACTACCATACTAGCTTTGATAAATTAGCGCCAGAAAAAGCAGTATGTTGTGCTTTGTATCGTATGCACCCTACTATCCTACCGAGGCCCTACCGTTTTTTTTAGTGTTTTTAGTGTAGTTTTGGTGGTGTCCTATTTAGCAACAATGCCCTACTAAATAACAGTGCCTAACAAAAATGTAACGTTTTTTTGGGATATAGGTACTAGTGGTGTCCTATTTTGCAAACTACTATACTAAACCTACTAAATAACACTGCCTGAAAATGTAACTACAATTGGATATGTACAATTCTACCCCACCCCCTCGTAAACTCCCCTTGAACTGCGCCTGTACAAGCGTAGTACTCTCCGAGGTTAAATTGCAATACAAACGTTACGTAATTATTGTTTTTATAAGTCACACTAATTAATGATATTACAATTGCAGATGTATTATAATTTATGACAACAGGACTTCGGTACGCCTTTGGCCCCTTATCTATAATTACCACGGTACAATGTTGATGTAATAAAGTGGCCAATTATATAAATTGTCTGGACATTATTAATTATAATATGTGAAGGAAAAACGTCCACGTCTATCAATAGACTAAAAGAAATATATCAATTAGTTTCTTATAGAACTTAGAAATTGGTTTGTTTGTCAGCATAATTGTTAAGGTTCAAGAAGCAAAACATAATATATTGAAAAATGTTGTTTTTGTTCCAGTATTATAACAGCGCACTACATACAAAACTGAAGTTCCAATGACAAAGAATATGAATAAAATATTTCCTTTAAGATCGTTTTGTTAATTTCGTTTTATTTAATATATTTTCTTACTTTTTCAGAGTATTCATGACGAGAGACTGAATGCGAGAATTGATTCTATGATAGAAGAAGGTTTAATAGAAGAGTTGTTGAGTTTCCACGACAGACACAATAAGCAACGTATACAAGATGGAAAGTAAGTACCTAAGATTATTTTTCCGACCCAAATATCGACCAATAGAATTGCACCATTCGACGTCACGTGGTACAACCTACATGGTATTATACTGATAATTTTTTGAAAATTTTCTCTGGTCGTTGACGTCAAACTGACAGGTTGAATTCAATTGTGAAATTGTTGGCCGACATTTGGGACGGAAAAATAATCCCCCGAATACCACACGAGCTTCAAAATTATCTGGCATTTCCCTCAAGGTTCCCTGCAAACAAATAAAGTCGTCAAGTTTTTCAGGAAAAATCACTCGCGCTTCGCGCTCGTGATTTTTTAACCTTGACTAAAAACTTGACTCCTTCATTTGTTTGCAACGAACCTATCGGAAAATACTCGATAATTTTGAAGCTCTTGTGGTATTATAAGTGAATATTTATAATTATACAGTTTTTTTCATTTATTGATTTCATACCGAAGTTTTTTTTATTAGTGTATTATTGTACATCTTATAATACGTATACATATAAAACTGGCCGGGTTAAAATTTTATAGAAGAATTAAATATGGTATTAAAATTTAACATTTAACCAACTGTTAGCCATTTCACTATACACAAAAATAAATAAATTTACAAATAAATAATTTAAATGTTTAACAGAGTAGTTTCGAAATTAAACTTAAAAAAATAAAACAAAAAAATGATACAAAATAAATTTATGTATTGCCAATAAGCAAAATCCTGATAGATACTGGTCATTAAGAATAAACAAATTTGAAAAAAGAAAAGAATAAAAAAAACAAACATGGCGGCCGGGCAACGTCCTACACCGCATCTGCTGCGGTTCTCTATGGTCTCATGTTTCTTAAAGGTATGTTGTCTATTTTTATATCGTGAACAATTGTTTTTAATAATTTATTTATAAAAGCAATTTAAATAATACTAAATACGTATAATTTTTATGGCTTGATGTACGATTATTATTTCTGAATTAATTTATTAATTAAGTTATTAATTAAATTATTAATTGAATTAATTAATTAATTAAGTACTTTTAAACGCATTGTATCATGTATGAAAATGAAAATCAACCATTATTTTGAACTTACGTAGAATACGTGTAAAAGCACGGTTAACTCGTTCAATTTTTAACAAATCCAAAATAAATTAAAAAAATACGTTACCTTATTGTTAACAACAAATTAGTTGGTAGTTGCAAAAGCTTCATAATAATTGAAAGCATCTTAACAAGTATCAAGACAGTAAATCTATCTACACTAACCCTTCTACAGTAGTAACCGCAAAATCTTTCTCGCCTCACGCGTATACGGAGTACGGACCCAAGTGTCACGCTTGTTAATTTACCGTACATATTATATTGTTTTCAAAATAATCGTTTTATGTCTTTGTAATCCATTACCAATCTTAAATGATCGACTATTTTCTGGTTGTTATAGCACTACGTATTTTTTTTGTTTTTGTTTTCTACAGGACCTTAGCCAGAATTGTAAAATTATAAAAAAGGATAGTAGAAAAATTAATGGTCTATTATTCGTAGTTTATAATAGGTAAATAATGAAATGTAACACATCAAAAGCAATTCAGTACTGAGGACGCGTCACAAGTGTGTCTAGTCTAGTCATTCCTGAACGGAACACTCGAAACAAAAAACCGAAGTCATTCATCAAAATGCGATCACAAAAAATGGATGTCGACTGGTCGCGACACCCGTTTCCAAGATTTTTTTACACTATCCATTCAAAAAGTAATCTTTTTTCAAAATTTAACGTATTTTTTTGCATTTTTAAATTTAGATTTTTCAATAGTACGTTCAGTATTCATTTTACGGTGATAAAATGATTTCCTTTTTTATCTGTGCGGAAGAGGGATGCGAAATAGTAGTTTGGAATCTCTATCTCTGTCTTGAAACATGTAAATCTAAATTCTAGGAATAACAATTACTCGGTTAAACTCTATAATCATCTATTGTTGGATTCCGAATCATATGCTTGAATAAAATTCATCATGCAAAAGAAACATATTAGACTACTAGCGGTCCGCCCCGGCTTCGCCCGTGGTACCTACATGTTTAAACTATCCTATCTCTCAAGTTGGATCGAACTGCACATGGTGTGCGAATTTTATTATAATCGGTTAAGTGGTTTAGGAGTCCATTGAGGACAAACATTGTGACACGAGATTTATATAATATATTAAGATAAGATAAGATAAGATAAGATGGGTATTGGATGTATTAAGAGCGCTTATTCAATTTAACGCAAGTCAAAATCTCCGCGATCTATTACGATAGATCGCGGCTTGCGCTATCCTTTTACTATGAACAGCATAGGTCCACAGGAGAGCGCCGAGCAACATGTCCTCTCTCTGGAAAGGCTCGCTGCCGACTGATTTGAATCGGGTCGCGCGCAGTGTTTTATAGTACTTTAAAAAAATTGTAGAAAAATAATAGAGGTACCTTAGTTGATTTTTTAAATTTTATCTTATAAGTAAGACATTCTTTTATTGCAATATGTATAAATTATATTCAATTAAGTCAAATATCTTGGTGAAAATAATCATTTTGTCGACTATAATTTCTAAAAAAATTCACATTGTTCGGATTTTAATTTCGTAAGTTAGGAGTCCAAAATAAAAAAATCTTTTAACTAACTATTTTAATAAGGATTTTTGCAGTTAGTTAAAAAAAATTGTGTGTTAGATCTGTCAGCAATTTCAGATATTTTTAGCTTCGAAATTGACACTAAGACCCGATTTCACCAATATTTTCTAAATCAGAGATTTATTAATCGAGCTTCAAAATAAACATGTATTTTAACATCGTTGTCAACTCTTCAGGTCCCAAGAAGGAAATCTAACAGCCGATTATCAAATCGACCTTTAACTGAGCGACTCACGAATCATTCATTCGTATTTTAAACCGCCCGAAACAAAATGTCATAGTTGACAATGACATAGTTTCGCACATTAGGGCTATTTGTTCTAGTTGTACAATAACTGTCATGTTTGGTAATTCGACTAAATTGAGATGTTCTAATACAGTATAAAATTTAATAATCATGTACAGGTAAATTAGCTTGGAGAAATTTTTGCATATGTAGTGGTGTGTATATTACTCAGATCTTGGAGCGCGTTTCCACTATATCGTTCTGGCCTATACAAAAATGTTTCGATATCCTAACATTACTAAGTATTTAATTTTATACTTATTCCTAGCAACACTTTTGTTTTCAATAAAAACAACTTTTAATTTGAAAGAAAATGGTTTTGACTTTATAAAAAAAATATATCATTCAATTTCACGTCCTTGAGCAAACGACAAGGCGACTACCGTGAAACAATAAAATATCGTGTCCATTATAATTTGTTTCATAATTAATATTTGACCATAATAATTACGAAACAAAACAAATAAATAAATCGTCACTTGATAGTGGAAAGTGGAAACACGCACAAAACCAGAATAAACCAGTTTACGCTGTCCGCAGGTGCCAAATGCAGTTGTTTGGTACCGTTAGAACATAAAGCACACATTTCATTCAAAAATTATAATTATTATGTACGTAGTTTAATTGATAAAGGAGAATGACCACGGGTGGTATCGGTAAAAAAAGGAGAATGACCACGGGTGGTATCGGTAAAATTTGAGTTGTGCCACGTATTCGTGATATTGTTAATTCCTATTTGTATTTATAATGATCATATGTATCACTATTAAGTCTTAATTATACCGGATAAATTGAAATAATATTAAAAGTTTGTGTTTTGAAACATGTATGACCACGTATGGAATCGGTAAAATACTAATTGTGTCACGTGTTCGTGATATTGTTAATTCCTATTTGTATTTATAATGATCATATTTATCACTATTAAGTCGTAATTATACCAAATAAATAGAAATAAAAGTAAAAGTTTTTGTTTTGACACATATATCTATCTCTCTTGCAAGCGTCCTGCGTCATATGTCATAGTTTCTATTTGAAATGAATCTTGAATGAATGTGTTCGACGCTAAGGTTCGACGCAATGTTCGACGTAATTTATTTTGAAATAGGTAATGTTTATTACGATTTACTTTTCACATTTGTCTTGTAAATTAAAATATTACCTATGTAATAAATGTAAAACTTAACGTTCATCGTTAGTTTAAACTCGATAAAGTATTTTTTTGAAGTGTTGAATAAAACTATTGTTTTATTTTTATTGTCGCGAACTGCGGCTTATTTATATAAAAACTTTAATCGTTTCTAAAAGTACTAACATCAAGCTTTAAATTGAGCTATATTTCATCTTGACACAATAAGTTTGATTGCGATACCAAGTGCCATAGTCACTTGGGCAATCTCCTTTTGTATTTGTTGATTGTTGTTATTATTTGTTATTATTGTTATAATATTTGTTGAAGTGTTTAATTTGTGTGTAAGTGTTGTAACTTTGTATTGTTAATTCAAAATGGCTCCAGTGTTAAAACATGGTCGAGGCAAGCCTTTGACTTCTCAAACTAAAGAATTAAACTTTAAATGTCGTTTCTTTTTCAGGTTAGTAAATTTTTCATTTTAGTAACATTGTCATTTTGTAAAATCATGTTCATTTTGTAAAAGTTATACGTATGTTAAATGTGTAAATATTAAATTAAAGTCTCATCTTTTTCAGAGGAGAAACACATATAGTTTAATTTAAAATCCCATATTTATATAATATATATATATATATATATATAAAATAAAAACTAAAAATAAAATGTTGTTTTATTTTATTTGCTGACCATACACTACTACAAACGCAAAAATTTCTCCAAGCTAATTTACCTGTAGTAACTTTTACGTTTACTGGTTTATATGTCAAACGATTTGGTCGTTACCATGGTTACAAATGTTTGATGTTATTTGGAGATTGTTTTGTTGTGATTTTTCTTGTGTTATTTTAATTTTATTTTGAGTTGAATAAATACAATAATGTTGAAGAAAAATCGCGGTTCAATTTCACTTGGTAGAAGGTAAACTGGATCTGGTTGAAATTACGAAAAAAAATTCGGAGTCCGAAGGAAAGTGGAGAGATCTCATACTAGAAGAGCAATTAACAAGAAAAATAAAGACAAAGATAAAAGAAAGCAGTAAATTAATAGTAAATTCTTGTTCGTAATATCCTAGTATCTAGTTGTTATAACCAATTTATTGAATGATGTTGATAGGTACAATCTAAGGGTACAATAAAAATGTTTTATAAAAACACAAGTTTTATTTATTTAGGTAACATGAAAAATTACATATTTCTATAACAATGTCACATTTAAATTAAATTAGGATCATCATCATCGTCAGCCCATATACGTTCTCACTGCTGGGACATGGGATTGGTAGTGCTAACTTAAACTTAAACACGGTAAGGGATCAGGTCATTATCCACCACGCTATCTTATGATATGTCGGTTTCCTCACAATGTTTTTCACCACTGAGCCATCACTGCACTGCACTACAATAAGCAGTTGGTCTGTAGGTGAAACTGATTGATTCCTAAAACAGAATTTAAAATTAAGATAAGTACATTTCATAATCATGAGGAGGCCTGAGCCTTACCTGAGTAGTGGTGAAGTTTACATTTTAAGTACCTATATTGGTATTCAATACTAGATTTGACATGACTCACAGGATTATTATGGTTTAATTGAAAATAATACAGTATGTAGGAAGGAACCTTTTATGCACATAAATATAAATATTACCTCACGAGATAGTTTTACTTACAGATCCGACGGTTATTCGAGTTTATCTTCAATTAATTAATAATTGCAATACTTCCAAAACCGATTGTTTTGATAAACGAAATCTTGTACTAAAATCAACATCATCATATTCTACGAAACAATGACGACGTCTTTATAAATTCTGGGCCGTCGCGGTCGCACTATATAATCCAAATTATACAAATCATCCAACACATCTTCATTTTCAAAAATAAAATAGTATGCAGAGTCCATCTTGACAGCAAGAAAACATCAAATCATTTTTTCTAATCGCTTGTTAAAAATTTAAAGAGCCTCTATGCCACGGGTTAAATATAATGCCGTGTTAAGGAAACTAATCCTCGATTAGGTCATGGTGGGACACTCCCTTACATTGATGTCCCGTTAAAAGAGTTAACAGCGTGTTAAACTAACTAACAGAGCATGGTGAAACTGGGCCTTAAAGTGAAATCAAGTAATCATCGGCTCAGTTATCTTGATGGTATTCACAAATACTGTATTAATTGAAAAAAACTCTTAACTAACTACATAGACAATAAAATTTCCTAAAATTATTAGTAATTCATATGTTTGTAAGATAAGTGGTTGATGGACAATCTGGTTTGAAAAATCACATATTTGAGCCAAACAGCGCACGGACCGCGTACACGGCCTTAAAATATAAACCTCTATAACCTATATAGTACATTATTATATATAATATATATTATATTATATAGAAATAGTCCGCAATCAAACGTGAAAAACAAGAAAATAAAGAATAATTAATGGAAATATTTTTTAAATGTGTATGTTTAAAAAAATCATAACCGGCACCGCTTAAATCAATCAACACAATAATTAATTCATTGAAATATTGCCTTCGTTTATTGCCACAAATTAACAAATAAACCATTCAAATGGCGTGCTTTATTTATCGTAACATTAATATCGATCAAAAATCGATATTTCTCAATTACATCGATGAATCGAATCAATATTTCGGTACCAATGCCAACATATGATCGATCACTCGACGGCATTTAAATCTCAGGTTAACGACCTCTTATGTAATTCGACAATTAATTGCGTATTAGATTCATGATTGCGTAGTTCTATCTTGTCCGGTTTTTTGTCTCTTTATTTTTATGGCGGCTATTATGATTCCTCTTATTTTATGATAGCGAAGTAACTATGTATTCAAACAAAATTGTAAGATACTCGAGGTAACAAAACCACACTTCCTTTTCAATTTCCCATACCTATACAAAAATAGAAAGCGTAATACCAATAAATTGGTCGATGTTTTAATTTTCTATAAATAAATTAGCATACAATTGCTATGCCCAGTTTATGCTACAGTACATAAATAATTAACAATTTTATTATAAATTAATTTTCAAACAACGTAACAAGAATAAGAGTTACGAAGCTACATAATTACATTTTGCTAAATTGTTCAGACAAATTAATTATGAAAACGTTTGGCTAATAGGCTAAATAGCCAAGAATACCGGCATATTTATATTACAATATAATACAAATCCCTACGTTGTAGTAAAATAAGTGCAATTATAGCATTTGTTTGACTGTTGAGAACCTTGTGTCTAATAACATTATTGTTTGAATCTAATATTTAGAGGAACTATAAATGTTAGATTGTAGTAAACAGTATTATTGTAAAATTCAAACTCGCTTTCTCCACAGCGCGGCGTATTAAATACCTTTATCGTTTTACTACAATAATATTACAACAATTATTGTTCCAGACCTCCAGATTATACCAAAGGCGTTTTCCAGACACTGGGTTTCAAAGAATTTCACGAATATCTGATTTTGCCAGAGGAAAAGAAGAACAGCGATGAGGGGAAAAAATTGCTAGAACAAAGTATTGAAAATATGAAAATCGGTACCAGAAGGTACGCAAGACGACAAAATAAAATGATCCGAGGAAGGTTTCTACAGATCCCCACAAGAGAGGTACATACGTATTCTCTGTTTTAATATTTTCTTAATTTATCGAATTCAATTATTTTTAATAATTAATTTCAGCGCCATCTATGGTCGAGTAGCTGAAATGCGGACACTAACTAAATAATACCATAGATGGCGCTTCAAAATAAATGTATCTGAATTTAATGTAGATGGCGCTTTAATAAATTTTAAATTTTCAGGTTCCTCCTATATTTGAATTGGACACTACAGATATAAGCAAATGGGATGAAGAAGTACTTAACAAAGCAATATGTGTGATAGACAGCTTTATGTCAAATTCGTCTTGCAAATATGAACCACTAAAACCAAAAATTAACGAAGAGAGGTTAACACTTAATGGACATTCGTCAAATCACTGTGATGTGTGTAATAGGCTTATTATAGGTGATAAGGAATATGCTATACACCTAGCTTCCAATAAACATAGGAAAGTTCTGAAGAAAAAATCCGAATTGGCAGAAAAAGTAAGGGAACAACAATCACTCGTAGACTGAGCTGTTTTATTTATGTATAATGTGCAAGTTTTTATGTTCAAGTGTTAAATGTTAAAATTAATAATAAAAATAAAATAAAAAACCAATTATTTGATTTTTATTAACTATATTTTCCCTATATTTACAAACTAAATAAAATATAACAATAAATGAAATCAAGCTTCATTCTCTACATCTTTCTTGTTTAATTTCTTAGGTGCTCTTAGGTCATAGTTCTCAAATTCAGGATACTTTTTAATGATTTCAGTGTAAGCATCACATAGTCTAGAAAATTCTCCATTGGCTATTTGAAAGGGACGGGTTACTGGATCTATATCAGCCATTTTGTACATAGTGAGTGCCATTTCCTCTCGCACATCTTCCGGAAACAAGGTCTGAGCCCCTCGTATAGAATATTTCTGTCTCATAGAAAATATCTGCCGCACTACCTTTTCAACCAGTTTGAATGGTTGCTTCATCAATGGTCTCTTCAAAGGTGTGAGAGTGACCACCCCTACATCCACATCTGGTTTTGGGACAAAAGCGTCACCGGGGATATCAAATTTATAGTTCACATTACACCAGCTCTGACACATGACAGATAACCTACACCTTTGCTTATCTAAGATACGAGCAGCCATTCTTTCAGCAACTTCTTTTTGAAATGTTAATGTCATTCTTGTGCGGCCAAGCGCCCACGGGCCTTCTTGTTTTGAAATCATTTCTAACCATCTCACGATCAAAATTGTAGAAACACTAAATGGTAAATTGCCGATCAGGTTTATTGGAGGTGGAGAATCATCCCAGTCAGTTTTGACGTCTTTCGGAATGAAATGAGCTATGTCGGTAGTTAATATATCACCAGTTATGATATCTAAGTCTAATTTATCCTTACATGCATCTGCCACAAGCTCTAGAGATGGCAAGAAACGTGGATCTTTCTCGATTAATATGAGTTTACGGGGCGCTTGTTTAATAATCGATCGTGTAATTCCGCCGGGGCCAGGCCCAACCTCACATACAACATGGTTTTGAATATCACCAGCAGCTCGAACGATTTTATCAATCAGTCTAGGTTCCATAAGAAAATTTTGTGATAATTCGCGCAGAGCACGCAATTTGTATAATTTAATGACATCTTTAATACTCGGTAAGGGTGGTAACCTGATTTGCGTTGCATGTTTTACTGCAGCCATTATTGTTGCACTTTAGCAGGTTCGTCAAAATCGTCAAGGAAGGTCTCCTGCTTTACAGCAAACATAGAATATAAATAAATTCCAAACACTCCCGCTCCGATCGAAAATCCAGTTAATCTATTCCGTTTACTCAGTTGCTGTAATTTAACCACCCTTTCACGATTTTTCTGTTCAATAATCTTCATGTAATCTAATTCTGCCTGTTTCAATACTGGGTTTTTATCACCAGCATCAATTTTGGGCTTCAAATTTGTATCTCCCATTACGGAAAATTAGTTGTTTTTCAGTCCTAACCTCAACAACAAATTATGTCATAGATTAAAAATGGTTTTTGCCAATGTCCATAGACATTTCGGTGTTGCCATTTACTGATGGTTCTTCGTTCATCGTTCTTTTGAGTGAGTGAACGAATGTTATATAAAAACTTTTTTCTTATAACATCATAATATTCGTGATCGTGTGTTTTAATTTTCACTTTTTTGTTATAAAATATGCTGGAGAAATAATCAAGCCTGTAGGTAATGTACTATAAACATGAATCGACTTGGGCAAATTATTGCGTTTTCTATGGACGGTCTATTAAGAAAAAATATCCAATTTAAAATTTGGTAGATGCTTAGATGTTAGATGATATACTTTTTACTATTTCAGGACTATTTCCAATAAACGTGCATTTTATCGAATAAAACATTAAACCTTAGCATTAAACGAAGAAATTGTTACTTAAGCAAATCTGTTTAGATATTTAAATTTTTACATTTACGTTTCGATCGTACAGATATATTAATTTTTTTACATTTAAAAACTTATTCGTAGATCACATATTAGACATCATATTGGATTTGGTGGGATTTTTCTGCAGTCGAATACAGAAACAGCTGTTTGTGACGTTTCTCTGTTCTCACCTACGATTTACGAAAGCCATGCGCGCGTCCGTCCCTTTCTAAACAAAGCGTCTCGCTCTCGCACGTGTATTTTCTTCGTCAAACACTTAACACATCGCCAATATTTCTCGTCTCGCTCCGGAGGTTTGCTCGTGTGTTTTGTTACGTTTGCGGAACTTTGTTTAAAATTAAATAAGTAATGCCTTTTATATCGAAAGACTGGCGATCGCCTGGTGAAGTGTGGGTGAAAACACAGGAAGGCTGGGAGAAGAAAAAAGTTCTTGAATGCACCGCACAAAGGTAGAGTATTATTTGCAAAACTAACTTGCCTTTGTTCGTTTGTTACCCATCGACGCAACTGAGAGCACCAAGTATTTCCTTATTGACTATTACTTAATTAACGTAATTTTGCCATTTCTAATGCTTGTATTTTTAACAATAATTTAGTTTAGTTTGAAATAACAAAAGCTTGTTTGTGTTTTGTATTGCAGATATGCAGCTATTTCTAACTTTAGTAATTCAGACGATAAGGAACAAAAATGGTAAGTACGATATTTATTTTCCTTCGCTGTAAACATGAGTTACGATCAGCTGTTTCTGTTGTCATAATATTGATTAGAGCAGGCGCGTATTGTAGGTGTCCTTCGAGCCAGAAATGTATACATAATACAAGTAGGTAGGTATATGTTATATATCATGTAATGAGCATAGACTTATGGACTATTTATTTTTAGAATTGCAATGAGAATTTATAATGTATCGATTGTTTGAAGTGTACCTACATAAACTTAGCTGTTATAAAGACCGAAAAGCTGTGAAAATTTAATATCAACTGCTCTTTTAATGTTTGATACATAATTAAATCGTGTGCAATAGGAACTTGGTTAAGTACAAAAGCATCGTAGGTACCTAACTACTATGAACATAAACTTATATACCTAGTAGAGTAATTTAGAAAATGTCCATAAATTATGATATACCTAATACAGGTAGATACCTATAGGTATTTTATTCTCAATCGCTGTAATGCTATCTTGACCCAGTAAGAGAAATTTTTAACTTCCATCTAAAATTTTAAATTGGAAACTACCTAGGTAACTAGGTAGGTTGTTGGGAAATTTTGAAATCGTTATAACTTTATAACTTATAAGAATGTTTCCATAAGACTTCCTGTTAGATTCCAAGCGCCGTAGAATTTTTGAAATTGTATACCTACCTAGGTACCACGAAAAAAGAATAAAAAATTAAAAATCACCTAGAAATAGGGATTCAAACTATTTTTTTTATCATTTATAAATAGCGTCTTACAAAACTGGAAAAAAAAACCATTGAATGATAGGCTGAGATGTTCGCAAGTTACTAGGCATGAATTTTATCCCAATGTAGGTCAGCCGAGATGAACGGGCCGACGGATATTGTTGGGAAATCAATTTGTTGCTAAACCGCAGCTATCGTGAATAGCTGCATTGTTTTATACCAGAGAGGATAGACTTTCAGACATCCTAAATTAGAGCATGGTTTTTGAAATAGATGTTGGCTTTCGATTGATGTGCGTGGTTTTTATAAACTGACAAAATATCATTTAGAATTAGATGCAAAGATTTTGGTAGGTTAATAGATTTTGATAAAATATTTCCCATCTACCTATACGCTGAAATTAAGGCCTTAATAGGGGCTAGCGACCTTGCTAGGTGATTTACAAGGCGGGATCGGGGGACCGGCGCGAATCTACCGTAGTAAAAGTACGTATAAAAATTATTAAAAAGATATTTGGATATGGAATCAAAATTTAAAACAACCATGCCCTGTGTTTCAATTTCATAAACACACTGTAAAAACACTACAACAATTGACGTTATATTGACTTCGACCTCAGTTCATGATTTTTTTCCAAAAAACCTGATTGTAAAATAAACAAATTAAAACAACCATGCCCTTTATCATATTCGAAACTTTAATATACATTTTTTTAGATATTATGTACATTTAGAATCTAAGAAGAAAAACGGTTATAACTAGAGTTAATTTTCGGTATTAAAAGGGAATTCTACCCGATTCAGGCCTTAAGTAAAAAATGGTTACTAGAATAGATTTTCTGAGAAGTAGATGCAAATTAGACAGACAATATCGAATTAACTAATTAAGAACTCCATTTTAAATCGTTTATTCGTTTAAAGTCAAAATACAGGTAGTACATAGAGCAATAAACTAAAAATTATTTTCGAATGTTTATAAACTTCTTAATCTTCAACTTCCCAAATTAACTATAATATACAAAAAGAAAAAAAGGATCAGGGCACGAACTTCCAAATCACTTCCAAATGAGGAAACGTGGATGACTCAAATACCTCGACTCTACATGGAAAAGCAAGTTTATATTTAACTTCGAACATCCTGAGTTAATTGCGTCCTGAGTATTTATTAAGACAATTTTTTTTATTTACAAGGACATTTACCGTTCTTCCTTGATATAAATCTTATGTGAAAAAGTTTTTCAGTAGAATAATTCAGCTAGAAAGGTTACGTACCATATCCATATGTAGTAATTTTGATTATTTTCTGCACAGACTCGTATTATCTTTATTGCGAATCTTAATATCCAAAATCATAACCAAATGTATTCAACACGACTAACTAAATAAATGTTTATTAATCGAAATTATGAAACCATTACGATACGCATATACGGTATATCCATTATCTGTCATAAAGTCCAAAATACCCATGTCCTCTTGTGGGATAACTTCCAAGTGAGCAGATGCATTTCACATCTGATTAACTGGTCGATTTTCTTATATACATACTAGATATCTAGATGGTCATGGTGTCCTGGTATCATTTTTTCTCGTTAATCTTTCGCCAATTGCTGAAATTGACAAGTATATTGTCCTATAAGACCTAATATTAGATTTGGGGTATTCGAACTCGAACCTTAAGAAATTAAAAAATACATATTCACACAAAAATAGAACAGCCAGTCCGAAACATTTTCAATATGGTCTTCTCTTTTATATTACAATGGCTTTTAAGTAAAATTATGAGACTGAAATGTCTCTAAAAATTACTCATGATTTCTCCCTACAACGGATTCTGCTATAATCCACAGGGTCTGTGGTTAGAAAGTGTTATCTATGTAAAGATATAATTTACCAAGATATGCTTGTAGAAATTTAATTGACACTGTGACGGTCTTGCTACGATACTTGCGTCCGTTCACTCGTGTATAGATAAACTGTTTTATAGCTAATCATATTAAAATCAATCTAATGAAACTTCGTAGAAGTACTTTTAAGATTTCAATGAAAACTTTTGCATCAAATCTTATATTTTTAGTGAAATAAATAAGCGAACAATAACTAGTTAGTTACTATATATTCGATCGTTAAGTTATAGGAAATTTGGGAATTAAGATGGTAAGTAAAAAATATGATACATCCTAACAAGAGTAGAAGTTAAAATACTTTGCAAATGGTACTATAAATAATAGCTACCAAACATTTGAACAAAACGCGAGCAATATCCCTATAAATAACCTCGTAAAACATATTTAGCTGAACGTCAATATCACCCCAAAACCAACCACAGATTTCCGTTCCAAAATCCCAAACTAAACTTCAGTTTTTCCAGAAATTTCCATGAAAACGCTTATTGTAACGAAACTTCCGCGGAACCATTGAACGAGAGCATTGTTCCATCCGAGAGAGAAATGAAAAATACCTCTTTATTTGCTCTGAAATAGCTTACGGGTCGTTTAATAGGGTTTTAACCTTGATGTTTTGACCTTAATCCCACTAAATGTGACGGTTGCATTGATTCCAATTTTTAAATGAACGTGGCTGAAAATTTCAGGTTTAAAAATGAATTTTATTAAAACTCCGACGTTTCTTTGAAAAAGTGAAGCCAACTTCGTCTTTGCAAGAGGTTCCTGTAAAAAGCCAAAGACTTGACTGACTGACATTTATAAGATTCTGAAGATTCCTACCTAGTCGATATGATTTAACTTATCATAGAATATATACACAATACACTTTTAATTAATTACACTATAATTGGACGCAATACTCAATGCTTCTAATATCAAAAGCTTTTCTTCCTTACCCAGAAGTATTTTTGGACAAATTTTCTCCAGTAAGGGCATTTTAACGGGATTATTCCAATTTCCAGCTTACTTCCTTAACCGTTCGTGCATTACTCTAATAAAAGGACTAGGTCATTCCTTCTATAAATAACACCCTATCAACCGCACCCAAAACCGTAAAGGTTGAAGCAATTTACGTTATGGTTAGTAATATCCCTTTAACAGACAGCTTAATAGTTTAGATATGGATGGATTTTTACTGTAAGAAAAGTTAACTTACCTTTTTCACGAATTTAGTCAGCAAGGCAGCCATAGCATTCAACATAATTTGATAGTTATTAAAGTGACAAGTAAATCTACCCACAAGCACACAAGTAAAAGGGGTGCATAGGAAAAAAATACTTCTACCTACATTTAGTTATCGGATGGAAACAAAAATGTTATTTGAAGTAAGAGTGAACAAATAATTGAAATTTCCAATTTATCAGCATAATAATATTGTTTCTATCAGCACGGTACCTTTGCACGGTACAGATGAACAAAGGTAGATATATTTTTTTATTAATGTAACTATAATGACGTAAATTATATTACTAATGATATATATGAATATAATATAATAATAAATACTACTAATGCTGACCAAGCAAAAGTGGAAATTTATAAAAACTTTTGGCGATTTATTTTAAAATTTTCCCGTTTGCTGTAGCAGCGATGCATAAATTAAACGTAGGTAGGTAGGTTTTATATACTGAGATAGCTTTTCTCCATGAACTGGGAAAACTCCACATACTTTTTACAACATATATGCTGCCAGTCCAAAAATACCGGACCGTGTGTAAGATTTTCCGACTTGATACGTAATTTATAAATACTGTTTACAAAAATTCTTATCCAATTTTTTTTTTGTATTATGTAATACAAAATTAAATAAGTAATCATTAGATTATATTTTATTCCAATTTACAACACTAATCAACTAGCTTACATTGCATTAATGGCGCCGTTTCATTAGTCGTTAACTCGTTCGGTATACAGCATACGGGGAGTCCCCGCAGGCGAGATAACAACCAATGAAAACAAGTTCCCCGCATGCTTAATACCGACCGTGATATCGACCAATGAAATTCATCGGTCAATATACAGCTTGCGGGTCTTAAGTCAAATACTTTTTCATTATTCAATTTCATTCGTGAGTGCTTGTTGGATTATAAAGACGCTGCACAAAATGGCTGATCGCTTTACGGATTCGCAAAAATTAGTCGCTAATTAGTTAATTTTAGTAAAATGGAGGTTCTCCCTACACCCCGCATGCGGGCCCTATCGACTAATGAAAACGGTTCCCCGAATGCTGGCCCTGTGGCACGCGTTCCAGAAATCTCTCGCACCCCGCATGCGGGCCCTATCGACTAATGAAACGGCGCCATTAAACTAGTTAGAAGTCTCATAAAAAAATCTTTTGTTCCGCAATGTGCACAGATAAAAAATGTCCAATCGACATCGACATGTCCTATATTTCAAATGAGGTCAAGGTTGTATAGTGGTCTAGTTCTGCGGGAAACGGGATTCGCAAATTAATGTTAAACTGGTGATTATTACGTACAAATGATTGCATTGAATACGAATCGATTTTAATCTCATTAAATTTAAACGTTTAATTGTTAGCCAGCCCCGATGATTGGGATTTATTTTCAAATTATGCATCTCTTCTAATTATTAACAAGTTTCAAATTACCACATGATGACATGAATGAAAAAAAAGCGCAATATGTAGAATCCTCATAATATGAGTTTCCATATGTCAACTCTTTAGTCTTTATCCTATGCTAATTATTTTAATTTTCATTTTGTGGAAACATTCTATTTAAATTCTCAATCAATCCTGATTTTTTATTACCATTTGATTTCAGCCATTTTCTATTTAAAGTCCACAGACACCCGTTACGTATGGCCCCTATGTTTAAATTGTATAGTGAGTGTTGCTATTACATATTTATTTTCCAACAAATATCTGCAAATTATAGTGAGTGTTGCTATTACATATTTATTTTCCAACAAATATCATGACTATATATAATAGAAGATACATGGCTATCGTCCATGTATCTTCTATTATTTTTCATAAAATTTACAAAAACTTCATTGAAATCGAACTTGAGCTATGAATGCTCTCCAGAATCATGTCAAGCATGCACGTTCTATTTTACAAAAATGAAAAACAGCACTGAAAACATTCCATTCGGGATGAAAGTAAAAGTTGCTTGATACTTGATAGTGAAAGTGCGTTGCATCTCATGTTGGTACCTAATGCTTTTGTTGCGATTTGTAATTATTACCACTGCGTCTCTATTGTTTATTCTGGTGTAACAGTAATTAAAACACTTTGATAAACGCATTAATGATTAAAAAAAATGAAGCGAAAATATGAAGTAAATACCTAACTGTTGCTTCACATTTTTATATAACTTAATTATTAATATCATACATAATATAAGTATAAAATATAATGAGTACTCTAAAAGCAAAATTGCGCATCACTTTAACAGCAACTTCACGATTAATGCCAAAGATTAGATAATAAAATACAGTTTAACAACACGGAACTGAAATGCTCCAATGCCTTATCAACAATAACGGGATTGCTTTGAAGTATACTTATATACCCTGTAACCCAACTGTATGAAATATTTTAAAATATAAAATATGTAAGAACTACATACATAAATCTGTCACTACCAGAAAATTTAGTTCACAATGCAACGACCTGAAATATTTGTTATCTGTGGACTGTGAAAAAGTACAAAATCGCGCGCCATTTGCTTGACATAGTTTTAAATTTCGAATTAGGACATTATCGTAAAGCGCCGTCAGCGATCAGAGCGGAGAGCCCCCTGTTCTGTTCCATATATTGGCAAGTTGCCAGCGTTCGTCGACCAATGCTCATCACCCTTGGTTTCGGTGCAATTTCATTCCCGATATAGAACTAAAGATGCGTTCAGTGTTTTGCTTTTGCTTTGGCACCGTTAAATGTCACGATTGCTAAGAACATAACTGTTTAATGGCATTGTAAATATTTGGTTGGGTGTAAACTCTAGTTGCCAAATTTTCCGTTTATTCTTGTGCAGACTAATTGGATATTTGAGTTCGTCCTTCAAATCAGATTTAACCTTGTTGGTAAATTTTTAGAAGACCTTTTGATGAATGAACTACTTTACTCAAACTGCAAACATTTGTTTGTTGGCAAGTTCATCATACATATCATAAAAAAGTACCCACCGATCGTATTGAAATTAGTTTTATCGAGCTAATGAACTTAAAACTTAAAAGCTATTCAAAATATTTTATACAATGTGTGACTTGCGACCACTAAAATATTATTGATTTAGATTTTAGGTAATTAGGTAGGTACTTAAATGAAATCAACAATCTATAACATTTTTTTGTGTTCTTTCCTCGACCTTTAAAATTTAGTTTCCTCGTTAACCGCGTCTTTAGCAAAGTCGCACAGCCTTACTAATAATTATATTACTCAATCTGCTGATGTAACTCAATTACTTGATTTCAGTTCGCGCTCCGAAAACAATGAGTTATTTAAACTTAACAAACCTGCGACATGTGAAGTGGTGCCAACAAAATGTAGTCTTGTAATACAGTTTTTGATCACATAGATGGGGAAAATTTATGGAAATACATATTTTGTTCTCGACGTTATCGAAACAACGGAGGATATCTATTCGGAAAGCTTTTTCATTTCTTTTAAAGTTGTAAGATAAGTCCAAATCACAATTTACTTTTTCACTATAGTTATTGGTGCTTGCGTTATTGATGAGAAAAAGTTAAGACTTCCAAAAACTGAATATTACTCTTCGTATGTTGTATATTTCTACATAATTACGTTCTACAAACATTGTGATCAGTCAAATTGACTAGATTATTTCTAATACTTGTAGAATATGTGAAACAATAATACTTAAAGCAGGTAATAAGTTAAAAATAACACCAATTTGTTTATCAAGAGAAAGATTCTAAATAAACTATTGCACCAAAAGCCGGATATATGTAAAATCCATTGTTCATATAAAACCAAGATTACGCTAGAAACTTTCACAAAAATTACCCCAAATTGCATTCACATTGTTCAAGACACAAGTATTGTCAATTTAAACGGTTATTACCGTAGCTACTGCGCGTAACGAAAACTTGTATCTAATGATTTATATTAGAAATTTCAGTACATTAAAATTGTTTTTCAACATGTAATGTGTTACACAAATTCAGTTTTGTACTTGAAGTGCTATTTTAAAAGGGGTTTTAGACAAATGTTTGGTTCAGTCTGTCCGGCCTTTTCAGCAGTTCAATAAAGTCTAGAGAAGAAGAAATTTTCATCAAATAAATTGAGGTTCTATAATGTCTTCCTTTACGAAATATTTAATTCTTTATTTTATATTTCTCGATTGGTCGTGCACAGAAATAACTATAAGCGTAGCTAGTAGCATGTAAAGGCAATTATAAAAATTAAAACTTAATTAAACAATTGCGATACGCGAAACAATAATTTGTTCTAATAATCATAGTTTGGATTAGTGTCGATGTATCGATGCATTATGGGTGCAATTTACCAAAGAGAATGTACATCAAATAAGAAATCGAATGGCATTTCTTGCGGAATTGTTACAAAAGAATAATATGATACTTTTTGCAATACCTAAAATACATTTATATTATGCCTAGTTTTATTCTGATGAAGACTTACATTTGAGGTCATATATCATATTATGAAGTTAGGAACAAAAGAATTGTTAAGATTTTATAAAATATTTGTTAAATCTCAATTATCCCCATTTGTCCTATTGTATTTGCTACTTTTTCCTAGGAAATTCTCGTTCTAACTGCGCTTTTAAAATGTTCGGGCAAAATTGACGAACTACAACTTACCTATGTATTTCAAAAAGCGTTGCTTCCTAGACAAAACGCGTTCAATCAGCAAGTGACAGTCCCAGACAGTCCAATGTGGTATAATCAAGTATTATGCAACTTTGCATCGTCCTTTAGTATAATGTATCCATGACATTGACTCCACAACGGATAGCTGGATTGAAATGGCCTTCTCTCCGCGATAATGATAGTACAATGTAATGTCCTTTTGCACAATTTTAAATGGCAACTTTTATTGCTCTATCATCAGCTCTATGACTGCAGATCTTAAAATTGAAAGGAACAGGTATGTAAGAAGTGAATAAAAAAAGATCGTATGTGCCGTGCACACGTATCAGAAGTGAAACTCCTAGGCAAGATTCAAAGATAGCAAAATGGAGTACTATGACGTGACGATATTGCACTTACGCGACCTTAAAATTTTACTCTCAACTTACTCTCAACGCGCAAAAGTTTCACTTCAATAATCATCAATATCATATCACTACATATAAAACAAAGTCGCTTTTTCTGTCTTAAATCTTATTAACTACGCAACGGATTTTAATGCAGTTTTTTTTAATAGATAGAGTGATTCAAGAAGAAGGTTTTAGTATATAATTTTTTAGGTTTTAAACAAAGTGGGCGAAGCCGCGGGCGGAAAGCTAGAAAGAAATAAGACAATAAATAAAAGCCTTTGTAAAGGTTCGTTATGATAGACAACGATGATCAAGAAGTCTGAAATAGGCTCTCCAAAACCACTTCGTATAAAAAGTATTATTATACTCTTTTTTCAGATGACCTTTATTATGAACTTTGATAATTAAAATTGCAATGAAGTTCGCTACATTGTCATACGTAAATGATGCAGTATTACGTATACGTATGAAAGTAAACCAGTATAAATTGAGCTCTCACGACACAATCGCACAGTGAATGTTAAATCTCAACTAAATTTGTTATATTTGATGCTAATGTAATGCTTAATATAGTGATATAGAGCTGAAAGTAGCGTGATCTATTTTATAAGTGAAAATGCTTATACTTTGTTGTACCATGTATCGCCTCTTGGTTGTACGCGGAAGGCCACGGGAAATGGCGAATGTGCAATGCCGTTCTATTTTAGACTTGCTTCTTGTAATTTTCCTCTCCCATTAATAATCCATATTTCATGTAGTTAATGTGAAAGCGACTGTTTCCTTTCGTACAAGGTAATAGGATTGTTCAAAATATGTGACATAACTGTACGTCGTATGGTGTAGAATCTACACTGTAGATATTTATAAAACGTCATTTGATATCTTAACATTGAGCGTCTAAATCAATATGAAACAGAAACAGATATTTGTTTAGAATCATATAAGTACATAGATAAATTTTATTATTTATATTAATTTTATAGGAAAATGCATTAAATATAATCTCGTGAATAAAGTTTTAGATTTCACAGATTATCCGCACGTGTTTTAATATTAATTATCGTTACGAATACTAATTATTTTAATGAGACTTAAACGCTGTCACTTTCACACCTATTTTTAATGTCAGTAATTATGTCATAACAGCCATTAGACACTGTTTAAACTCGTAGAAAGTGAAAATTCATATTCCTCGTTGACGAATTAAATATTTTATAGTACCTAACTCAAACAGTTTGATGGGTCATGGGATTCAAATACCTAAGCAGTACCCAAGCAACTTATTTGAATACCCAAATTATAATCTTTTCTAAGAGGGATGATTGTAAAATTTTAAACAAACCTAAACAATATGACACGTGTATCCCAACGGATATATCAATACATTCTTAACAATATAAACGGTTTCCGGATACAAATAGCTAGTGTTGCAATTGCAAAACAAACAAAGAAATGCTTTCTTCTATTTTGATACTTAACTGGCGAGGCTATCGACCCTGCGTATACAAATAAACATAAACAAATTGATCGTCTATTCGTCTATGCACATAGGATCATGACCTAGTTTTAATCGCAGAGACTGCATTAATATTTCATAATGATTACATAAGTATATACTTGCGTGTAAACTTAAACCTTCTTGGTTTAATTTGATTGTATTTACATATTAACCTGGTTAATATTTGCATTATATGCCCATTAATTATATTAATACGAAATGAAAATATGTGTTCATAGATTATTTCCACCTTATAGTTGCTACGATGACTATCTGTATGATTTAATTTTATTGTCTTTGTTACACCAGAACAAAATTAATTGTTAAAGGTTATGTATTTGTATTGTTTGCCAAGAAGTTTTAATTTAAAACATAATGTATATTCAACATTATTTTGTAAGCTTAGTTTTTATTATGAGAGTTCTATTTACATTTTATTTGTGAAACAACATGTTACGTAAACAGTTTATTTTTATGAACAGATTAACTGCAATGTTGTTCTTTAGTCTTTATTCGCTTCAAACAATCTGCATTAAAATACATAAAGCAACATATAAAATGGTAAAGCTTATATGAAAACTTCTGCAGATTATCTGTATTTAGAATATACAGTGAGTCAGATGTCAATGACCCGCCAATTGTTGACCAACATAAGTTGACCTCTCGTCTCTAGTGGCTCTTGTATAAAACGAGTCAGGTGTGAGTCGTGTTTATGTAAATATTTGTATGCTAATTTCGTGTTTTGGCCTACTACCACAGATTAGTAAATAGTTACTATTACTAATCTACTTTTATATTGAGGTTTGTAATTATTTATTAACTCAAAATCTTCTTTATATCATGTTTTATTTTCATCTATAAACAATAATAAAATACTCTTTTCCTCCCATGATGAGTTTTCTGCTGGGGAAAGTATTTTTGAATTCGTCCCTGTAGTTTTTAGTATGTTATTTACTTACATTCAAATTTCTCTTTCTTTTCGAAATATTTTATGAAGAAAAATCTTTCTTCTTTTAACATATTTTTAAAAGAAAGAGAGATCAGTTCTGCATGTGTATTAAAGTATATTTCTTTTACGTGTACGAGTATAAATAATGTCATTAAAATAAGATAAAGTACGTAATCTATAAAACATTAGAGTCTTCTATAACTTTCAAAGGTTTCCTTGCATTTTTACGTATTGTTGTAGAATGTAGATAAATATAATTAATTTCTGCAGCTAAAAACGCAAAGCGAATAAGTAATTATTTAGCATCGAATAATGAATAAATAGTAACTGGTGTTACATTGTGCATGCATGCGCCTTATAATTAACTATAATTAATTTTATTTCCTACAATTTTCACGGATTGATAAACAAAATGTACTATATACGATAAAATAAATGGCAGGGACATAGGCCTCCTATGAAGGTTCAGGCTGTGGCATCCACCACGCTGGCCGAGTCGTCGAGCCGAAAAAATTGCCATCCCGCGTCAATTTTTTTTAGTTTTGGAAGGGACAGATTAATCTAAAGACAGGGAACACATACTATAAAATTAAATACTTCTTTATATAGGGTCTAACGTCGCGTCTGTCGTCGGCTAGGTGCAGGCATGTGGATTTAAGTGCTAAGTAGATTTCGCATTTAATTATAGAATATGTATCATTAAAGGTACGATGCATACTTAGCATCTCCCAATACAGGAATTTTAACGTAATTCCTTATAAAACAGTATTGCAAATAACTTTTTCTTAATATCAAACTGAAAGTTCTTTGTAGGAGGAGTTGAGATTCTAGGAGTTTATGGCATAAAATGTAGGAAATAAACTAACGAAGTTTGCGGATATGTCAAAGCCTGTGCGCTTTTTAGTGGGTCAGTGCTCATGAGACTTTAATGAATTAAATATGAGGCCTACTTAATACAGAGCTTTATCCCTGTTGATCCATTGAAATGTTACATTTTTTAGCCCTAACCTTGCATTTTTTAGAGGACGCAATTTTGTTTTTTTGATGTGTAGGGGGGGTCAGTGTGAAGCTAAAACCAAGTTTGTGGGGTCGCCACCCTTGTCCCACGGCCGCCATCTTGA
>CAJQZM010031622.1:0-26011 GCA_907164665.1 Colias nastes | reverse complement strand
CTCTAAGGGAAAATAAAACAATTGAGTTTTCAGTTCACCTAAGAACTTAATACATCTTTGTAAATAAATTTCTGGACTGTCTCAGAACTTGGCACACATTTAGATCTCATTTCTTTTTTTGGCAAAGTAAGTCAACGATTGAACTCGGCTCCAATTTTTACATTTATGTTTTTGGTGGGATATCATTACTTTTTGTACAGAAAATTACTGTGCAAATTTGATTTACTTTATGAATATAATACTTTTTATGTACCTACGATTTTTTTTTCTTGCGGTTTCTCTGTATGGTTTGTTTAGTATTATTTTCTATATTTTCTTGTATGTTATGAATGTCAGCGCACATTGATTGCCCTGTCATTATCTGCTATTTTTTAAACTCGTTTTCTGTTTAAAAAATTACATGATTTTCTAGACATCCAGCGTGAATTTGTACACACACTATTACCAAGATGCAAAGATCGTTGTAGAAGAATCGTCGCCTTACTCCATGACGTGACGGTATTGCCATGACGCGATCTTGAAATTTTACTCTAAACGCGCCTAAAGATGTTTCACTTATATTAATATTAATATTACGCAAATTAAATCATTTCGACCTTCGACGAAGCCTTCTTCCATTACACTGAAATTAAAACTAAACTAAACCCTCATAAATAAAGAATAAATAAATGTGAATATGTAAATTATATATTATTTTTAACTGTATGAGCAATATTTTTATTACAATTTTCTTTTATTTTACGTTTAATAACAGTTTTGAATAAAGAAATCATGCAATCGAAGTAATCTGCCCTAGCGATACTAGCGCGAGTGAGTGTGATGTCAGAGGCGCATCGAATCCACAGATGTTTCGTGCTAAAATATGTAAACTTCAATAATCTATATCTCAGTCATTTATTGATGGATTTCAAAATTTTTTTCGGCCACTGATTAGTTTTGATCTATATTTTAACACTATTATGGTGAATATAATATTTTCTATTTTTATAAACTTTTCCATTTTTCCATACAAACAAAATTAATGTCATTGAAAAAAAAATTAAATACAAATAAATTCAGTATTTTCTGATTTTTTCCTTTGTACACACACTATTACCTAGTTGATTACAAAATTTGAACTTTCTAGGTCATCTGGAAGTGGGTTAGGTTTTGTATATATCTATGAGTCAGTCAGTCTTAAAAATTGCGATTTTTGGATATTAATATCTACGCAACTGTTTAATCTGTATTTATGAAATTTAAGGTTCTTGTTTATCTTGGGGTCCTCATTATATATACCAAATTTGGTTTGTTTAAGTTAAATAGTTTTCGAGTTATAAGGGGGTGAAAAGTGGCTCCAAATGGTTCGTGTAAAAATACACAAGGCTGCTGCTCGCCAGTTCTCTTCGCTTGAACTCGGCTGGACACGCTGCCGCGTGTCTAGATAAATATTGAAATCGTTTACCTAACCGGTTCTTGTAGAAAATTTCAGATATATGCACTAAACTCTTTAAGTATCAACAACACAACTGAAAGCTGAAATCAGTAAGGGTCGCCATGTCGCTTTATGTGGCATGAGGTGGATAAATTTCACATTAATTGTTAACAGGTTCATCGAATTTCTTTACATCCACCGTTCTGTCTTGTGAGACCGAGGTATTTTTTTTAAATAATCTCCAATGAGATTCGAACTCATTCATGTACTACTCACTAACCAGAAAGTTGACAAACTCGATTTAAAATTTTAGAAAATAACTTTTTCATCAACTAATAAAGGTATTTCAACAATAATAATTGACTTAACTACAAGAACAGAATTATCAAAATCAATTTCACTAAGATGGACAAGTTGTAAAATACAAATAATTTAAACGACACGATTGTTAAAATATCCTTATCTTTAACTTGAAATAGTCTTGAGCATAAAAATTGCGATGCAATAACTGACTCCATGCCATTGCATTGGAGACTACATTCGCTTCTATGGAGTTTGCTTTGAAATACAAAGGAAATCTATAGAGACTACGTACTACGTATAATAAATCTAACTATACGTCATTAGGAAGCATGTGTACAATTTACGTTAATGTTCGCGAAGTCTATGGAGACTTCATTTTTTTTTCATTTTTTTTTTCATTGTATATTTGTAAGGTTTCGTATAAATGTTATGGGATGTTGACTGAATTAAATAACAAATACAAATATATGTATAATATTGTATAACTAAGTACGGAAATAATTAATTTATATTTCTCTACAAGCACATGAGCTGTTGTTTACATGTTTATACTTTACAGAATTGTTGTTCTTAAATTTAATAAGTAACAAATATTATATTAAACGTATGTTACAGAAATTTACCATTTATTTCTGTAAGAAAATAACCAGATTGACAAATTATTAGTATTATATAGGTAGATAATTCAAAACAACATTAGTTCAAGCCTTATCATCATATTATGTTATACATCATGTGACTGCCTTTACTAAAAATGGCAAACACAAAAACAATTAAAATTTATATTTTTGGTCTTATGGCAAAAATTTATAAATTTATACAAAAACAATTAAATAAAAATAAAAATAAAATCTAACCACTCCACACCACTCACTGTGCTTAAAACAAACGCTTTCATTCCGCGCTTTCGTCCGTCGAAACTTATTTGCATAAGTAAAAATGGCAAATGGTCCGAAAAATGTTCCTCTCATTCTACATCACTATTGTTACCCTTCATTAAAATTCTAGTGCCGACATATTGTGCATTTTACTGGACAGTTTAAAGGATCGATTTAAACGCCTTAACAATTTGGGATTTTCGAAAATGACAGTATGGGAACGCCTCGAGCGGTCATTAAAGGTATAAAAGGGAATTTCCAAATGTAAGGTTTAATTTAAACTGTATTTGGCACAAGTGAGACAATTCTTATGACACATTAATATAGATATAGTAGGAGAGCCCGTGGGAGATCGTCCTACACCGATCTGATAAACAGATGAGACGTATTTTTTATTAAATATTTTTTATAAACAAATATGCCTATAATTGCTTGCCTATCGAAAAGTGGTCATGGCTATTTTTAATTAAATTAACTTTTATCGATTTTTTTTCATCACCTTCATACTTTTGATAACCAAATGAAATTTATTTGACTGATAGTTTTTGATACACAGAATATGCATGCCTAAGTATGCTTTTTTTTCACCTATTTTGACTTACCTGTTTACACCTGCTTGCGAGGTAGTTATACACTGAAATGAGTAGGCAAGCATACCTAGGCATATTCTGTGTATCAAAAACTATCAGTCAAATAAATTTCATTTGGTTATCAAAAGTATGAAGGTGATGAAAAAAAATCGAAAAAAGTTAATTTAATTAAAAATAGCCATGACCACTTTTCGATAGGCAAGCAATTATAGGCATATTTGTTTATAAAAAATATTTAATAAAAAATACGTCTCATCTGGTTATCAGATCGGTGAAGGACGATCTCCCACGGGCTCTTAGACCAATAGATGATAATTACATGTTAATTTGTTCAAATTTACAGATTAAAACGCACATAAAAATAATATGCGTCTTTAACACGTAGAAATATTAAATGATGTACATTGTAGTATGAATTAGAATACTCCTAATTCACATTTAAATATTACATGAAAGCTTTATTCGTATGCATTTCACATTGTTACCATAAACATCAACATAATTTAGAGACCGTTTCTGATATCAAAGACACATGCAATCGCCTTGTTTTCCCGTAATAGTGAAATATTTTTACACATATGGTTAATACATAAAGATTGTTTATTATTATCTACTTTTTCAGCCCCTTTTAAGGCTTTTTTTAATATTTTGCTTTTTAATCCCCACACTAAAGGTAATAAAAATTGCGAATCTCAAACATTCCATTAACTATTTTACTATAATAGATATCTGCTATCCGTCCTGAGAAAATCTCATAGTTGTTCCACAGAATTCGCTATAGAATTTGCTTTCAACACGTCGAATGTTCTGGAAAGGCGCCAAGCGTCGCTTTGGATAACCATTAGCGTTCAAATTTAGGGTTTATTCTAGTTTCGTTTTTGATAACAATTTGATTCATCCCTAGTACCTATTTAATGACCTACAGTCCTATTGATAAGGAATTTATGATTTAAAAGCTGTTCCGACAAAAATACTATCCTTATACGAAGACTCAAAAGATGAAAGAATCAAGCAAGCCATAATTTTTAGAATAGCGTACCTAACTTGTATTATATTAGCTACACAAAAGGAATTCAAATGCAGTGATTTGCAACACTGGGATTAGATAAACAAAACTGTTGATAAAAAAAATGTGTGCGTGTACTAGTGTACACACGTAAGAAGTGAAACTTCTTTATGACCTTATTTTTCAAAAAATAATTTACTATATGCTATTCTTAATGCTATTTTACAGAAATACGTCGAAACAAGATGGCGCGTAACGATAAAATGTTACACTAAATTTTTTTCCAACTCCGATAAAGAAGTTTCACTTCAAAATTAGCTCACATTCAACAATTATTTTAAGCAAGCAATGAAAACTAAACAATCAATGTATTTAAATAAATAAAATCGAAGTGTATATTTGTAGTGTCAATACAATAGTTTATACCAAATTCATATATTTGTTTATCTATTACTAGCTGTGCCACAAGGTTTCACTAGCGGACGAACCCGCGTGAAAAATCAAGTATTTCTATAGCTTATGTGTTATTCTGATGTATTTTTTTTTTTTTTTTTTTTTTTTTTTTTTTTTTGCTGGGATAGGGGAGCGCTTGACCACGATCTCGCCTGATGGTAAGCTGAGATGTGGCCTAAGATGAAGCGTGCTTCCCTAGAATGTACCTGTTCACTCTCCTCTTGAAGACCCCCATATTGTACTCGTCGGGGAACACAGATTCAGGAAGCATGTTCCAGTCCCTAGCGGTTCGAATAAAGAATGTCGATCCGAACCGCTTAGTCCGGGTACATGGAACGTCAACCATATGGCGATGCCTAGAATCTGTGCGCCTCGACGAACGATGGAAGAACGGGGATGGCGGAATTAGGTCGTGCAATTCCGCAGCGCACTCTCCAAAGTGTATCCTGTAAAAAACCGATAGACTTGCCACTCTGCGGCGATGAGCGAGGCTCTGGAGTTTTTTGCCTACTAGCACATCGTCGTTTATGAGCCTCTTGGCACGCCTCTCTATCGCCTCAAGCATCTCCAGCTGGTACTTGGCAGATCCATCCCAGAGGTGAGAGCAGTATTCCATGCACGAACGGACTTGTGCTTGGTACAGATTGAGCAACTGTCCCGGACTGAAATACTGCCTCACCTTTGCCAGTATACCAAGCTTTTTCGAGGCTACTTGGGCTTTGGATTCAATGTATGAACCAAAATTGAGAGTAGGCGTTAAGGTGATTCCAAGAAGCTCGAGGTGGTCAGTTATCGGCACGGATACACCTTGGAACGACGGAGTCAGGTTGAATGGACTCCGTTTAGCGGAGAATAGACACGCCTGGGTCTTGGTCGCATTGAACTTGACCAGATTGGCCTCGCCCCACTCGGAGACAGCCTGTAAGGACAAGTTCATGCGTTCGACCATCGCCTCCCGTAGCGACTGGATTTGTGCCACACTGGCTCGCGCGCTGGATGCATATCTCTCCACAACAGTGCTATCGTCTGCGTACCCATAGATACCGGGTCTCAGCAGATCGTTAATGTGTAGCAGGAAGAGTGTTGCGGAGAGAACTGATCCCTGAGGGACCCCGGCATTAATAGCCAATTGGTCGGACGAGCAACCGTCGACGACTACTCGAATCGACCGGTCTCTCAGGAAATCTGAGATCCAAGCGCAGAGACCAGCAGGCAGACCGTAGGAAGCTTGCCAATAAGACTATCATGCCAGACCCTATCGAAGGCCTTTGAGATATCAAGGGAGACAGCAAGTGCTTCACCATGATTCTCGATGGCCTCGCTCCAGATGTAGGTGGCGTACGCTAGAAGATCCCCAGTGGACCGGTTTCGGCGGAACCCGTATTGTCGGTCACTGAGGAGGTCGTTCGCTTCTAGGTGTGCCAGGAGCCGGCTGTTCAGTACACGCTCCATAGTCTTACAGAGTATGGACGTGACTGAAATTGGCCTGTAGTTGGAGGGATCGGCACGACTGCCTTTTTTGGGCACAGGCTGCACGTTGGCAAGTTTCCACGATTTCGGTACTATTCCAGTCGTCATTGAAAGGCGAAAGAGGCGTGTCAAGACAGGAGCAAGTTCAGGCGCACAGGTTTTAAGGACTATGGCAGGAATTCCATCAGGGCCACTGGCTTTATTCACATCAAGATTCCTCAGCGTTTTAAGAACCTCCGTCTGACGGATGCGGAATTCCAGCATATTCGCCTCGCATCCAGGTAGACTGGGAGGTTTTGCGCTTGCGGGATCTAGACGAGAATTTTCCGCAAATAGAGTAGCAAATAGGTTCGCTTTCTCTACGGCGGTGTGAGCCAGTGTCCCATCCGGTTTCAGCAGTGGAGGAAGTGAGGGGCGGCAGAAATTCGATTCAACCGACTTTGCCAGGGACCAAAACGCTTTGCTACCAGAGGGGTAAGAAGCCAGTTTGTTCCCTATACGGCTAACGTGGTCAAATCGAGCTTTCCGTAGAGCCTTTTTGCAGGACTTGGCGGCCCGGTTGAAGGTTTTCTTCTTCTCAGATACGTCCTTAGCCTTGCGGTGTCGAGCATCAGCCCAGGCCAGATATGCTTCATGTTTAAGCGCTTCAGCGCGCCTACATTCGGCTCTGAACCAGGGTTGAGCTTTGCTGGACGTGGCTACATCGGAGAATGGAATAAAGTACTCCATTCCCTGCCGCAGCACATCAGTCACAGCATCCGCACAGGTTGAAGGGTCTTCAGAAGAAAAGCAGACAGGCCGCCAGGGATAAGATGCAAAGAAAGAACGCATCTCGTCCCAATCTGCCGACTTGTATCGCCACACGCGCCGAGAGCCCCTGGGACTGGGATCGGGAGGCGAGTAGACGGATACAGATTTCACCAGACAGTGATCGGAGCTGCCAAGCGGCGATGAAATCGCTACCGAGTAACGGTCTGGATCTGTTGTCAGCAGAAGGTCCAAGCAATTGGCTGTATGGCTCTCAACATCAGGAACCCGCGTCGCTCCTTGAACCAGCTGGGTGAGATTTAACGCTATAGCGAGTTTACGCGTCTCTCTCCCAGCTAGGTCGGTGCACTGGTATGGGTATAGCCACTCCTGGTGGTGGGCATTAAAATCCCCCAGAAGCACTAGCTGAGCGGAAGGGTATTTGTGCTGAGCAGCATCCGCCGCCTCACTTAGGTACTCTGTGAGCCTGATTGTCTCCTGGTCTCCGCTGTGCGCTCGGTAGACACAAGCATAGATGAGTTTCTCTAAGCCTGTGTCCACCAGCATCCACAGTACAGAGAGATGGGGGTCTTCAAGGTAACGGAGACGCCGACAGCAGATGTCGTCTCGTACGTACGCGCACACACCAGACCGAGCTTTAAAGTTATGCTCCAGGGTGTAGCCGGGATAAGTTAGGTACGCCTGATCAGACGGACATCTTATCTGCGTCTCCGTGAGGAACAAGATACAAGGAGTATAACTAATTTCCTGCAAAGTTTCATCTAAATCCGTCGAGCAGTTTTTATGTGAAAGAGTAACAAACATCCATACATCCATCCATACTTACAAACTTTCGCGTTTATAATATTAGTATGATTGTATACCTTTATATAACTATTTAAGGTAATTATGATCATGTAATGTGTAACTAAGGCTTCTTCTATTAAAGAAAACTAATTAGATCGTAGGCGAAATCGTGGGACTGAATACTATCAACATTTTAACAAAATATTTACTGATTACATTTATAAATGTCGCCTTACAAGAAATATTTCCACGAACGGTGATTAAAAACAGTTTCAGACTACCAAAAGGAGAAAAAACTCTAAACTGTCGCGAAATAAAATGAAAATACTAACTTGACAGTTGACCAAATGAATTTTGAATATCAAAGAGTGCATATTAAAGTAAAGAATTTCAATATAACTGAGACAAAGTGAAAACTATTTGTATAAAAGCCGAGCGACAAACTACGCGAAGTATGCACTCAGGTATAATAAAAACATAGTTTAAAAAACATTGTCACCGATCCTTGATAAGTGTACAAAGTTTGAATTAAATCTGTCCGTTTAAAGTGGGTCAAAATCGAGTCAAAAGGTTACTTATAAACATACAATTGAAGCCAATAACTTGTCCATTCAAAGCGACGGGTTTACGAAAAAAGGTGGTCAACTGAAAATTAATTTTATAGTATTTTTAATATTTACTAACATTAGCTTATAAGTCACTTACAAACATTAATGGATCTCTGTTATCTAATTGTTTAAATAAATAAAAAAAAGATTATGTTTATTAAAAACAGGAGAATTTATTTTGAAGCGTATATGATTTAAAATATATTTTCCACAAATCATAATCAATCGCGTATTTGTTATAAAACCAAAATCACCAAATCGTTATAGCAATTTAATATTAATTCCAATTCAATTTGCTGAATAGATTATAATATAATGTAGTAAATTTTCAAAAGGATTTGTAAATATATTTTTGGTTCATTAATGTATTTGATCCTATGGAAATGATGTTTCTATAATATTGTAAAATAATATAATATAAGTAATATGAATAGTTATTTTTCGAGATTGTTAGTAGATGAATATGAAAATCCAGTAAGCTGATAACCTGATACATTTTCGTTTATTATGGTACAACAACAATGTATTTAACTAGAGTCTGGCCAGCCAAAGCTGAACCCAGGAAAGGGCGGCAAATTTAAAAAATATGGACCTGGTAACATCGGCTTTAGTAGGAAAAAAAAACATTTTGATACTTTTGATATTCTTAAAGGTGATCATAGTATATAGGTACATTAGGTACACCACTCAGCAGGATTTAAACGTTATTAAAGCAAATGATTTGAACCGTTTTTAACAAAACTGACAACTAACTACGCAGAAACGCCATGATGACATTCCATAGTGTGGTCGCTACAAAAAACACTGGGTTCAGCTTTGGCTGGCTAGACTCTATTAAACACTAAAAGATATTTATACAAATTTTCTGTTCTGAGTAACACATAATATTATGTTGTATATTCAATGTAAATTCAATGGAAGAAATATTTCTTCAATGGAATTTCGTTTTCCATTTTAAACTATAAAATCTGGAACAATATATTTTGCCATTGATAGAAATACTTTTTTTTATGAGTCAAGATTAGAACAAGATTCGAGCATTGGTTATTCAAACTGCTGCTCTTTTACCTAACACTGTTCCCCGCGACATTGATAAAGCATCCTTAACCCATTATCTTAGAGTACATTTCCCAAACGTAAAGCAATTGATTGACGTGCCTGTGTTCCAACATTCCTCTCCGTACAGCGTGGTGACGTCGCGTTTTTACACCAAGATTGACGTGTGCAATTTCGTCGTGAATAGCCAATTTTTCTTTGAGTTTTTTTTTGGAACAAAGAATTAAGGGTAGGCGATAAACCTTTTAAGTTTGTGCGAGGAAATATCTAGAAGCAATTTAGTATACTTACATCAGTGTGTTCATTTGAGACGCCATTACTAGGCACACTAAATACCCAAACACCTTAAAAATGAACACGCGCGTTTTGTTATGATTATGTATCAAAAATAATATAAATAAAATGTTGTCACAAGTACAAGAAAATCTCACATTCGTAGCACCTGAGTGAAATAAGGAAAAAAGCTACATCTCTTTTATTTGATTACACCAAATGCTTCATATATGTTTTTCTTATTTTTGGCATCGACGTCGACCTCAAAAAATATACTACGAATTGAGATCCTTCGTCGTTTTTAGGAACATTCACAAAAGATCGTCCTTATATTGTGACCTTTCGTGGCAAGGTATGATATATGCAAAGAATAGGTACAGGGAAGTTTTATAGCAGTATTATTTCCAGTATGGGAAAGTGATAGCGCTAGATGACCCATACAGCGCTGTCATTTTTCCTCACTAGAAATAAAACTGCTTTAAAACATTATGATAAATCATCAAACACTGTCATACAAACTATCCGACTTACGAGATCAGAATAATCTATGAAAGTTTTTAATAACTGTCTACAATTCTATTAATTCTTCCAACTCCAAAACCAGCTCATTAACTGGATCATAATGCTAACGAGGATCTAAATGAAATAAAACTATTAACAACTATCATGCAATTTTGGCAAGTAGCACCGAGGTAGAGTTCCTAATTGCTACATTAAGTACTTCCATACTGTTTGCCTTCACTACATAGTATAAAACAAAGTCGCTTTCTCTGTCCCTATGTCCCTTTGTACGCTTAAATCTTTGAAACTACGCAACGGATTTTGATGCGGTTTTCTTTAATAGATAGAGTGATTCAAGAGGAAGGTTTATATGTATAATAACATCCATTAAATAGTGGAGAAGTACTGTTATTTTTGAGGTTTCTAATGTGATGTCGTAAAAAATTACATTTTTTTCCGCTTACATTGCAAACGCAGGCTGAACCCTACGAGTTTTATCAAAATAATGTACTAAGTATTATACACATTGAAAAGGTCTACAGAAAAGTCCGCGATGGTATATGTCTATCTCTTATGGATAACCCACAATAACTTTTTTTTGTCATTTATTTTTTACGACAAATAATGGCTAATTTTCGAAGCGATTTTAACCAATACAGCATTAATCCTTAACCAATTAAATACCTTGAATACATTGTTCATTTAATATAGATCTACACCGTATGATTTAAGTGAATATTTTCGAAGATATTACAGATTTAAAAATTGCGGGACGTAGCGTTTGCGGCGGTACCGGCCGGCCGCCCGGCTATATAATATATATTTTATACCCGTGCGAAGCCGGAGCGGGCCGCTATGTTTTTATATACAATGTTCACAGTTTTTCTGTAGTGTATTTAGTATCAGCATTGCACCCGTGCGAAGCCGGGGCGGGTCGCTAGTAACCTATAATTTGCTAACTGGAGCAAACTAGCAAGTACCTAAGTTTGTGCGTTTTATTAGATGCCTACAAATAAGAGGGTAGCCAGCGTTTTACTTTTGACCGAACTTGGCCGTTTGCAGTTCTGTAGAACAATTGCTGATCTGCATTTCTGTGTTTTATGATTTCTGCGTGTTCTTCGCTCATAGTTTGCGAGTTAGTTTTCTATTGTCAATACTGGGATGAGGTATTTTCAAAAAAGTAAAAATATAGAAAACTACAGGATTATCCATCCCCGTGTTATTTATAAGATGTCAAGCATTTATTTAAGTATCTCAATAAAATACCCCCAAAAAATTTTAGCTCAAGAAGCATTTTGGTAGAAAAATACCCTATAACTCAAATTAATCATGTCAATAACTTTCCGATAAAACTCATATCGTGCGTGGTTAAATTATTTAAATCAATATATCTTTCAGGATAAAGAACCAACAATAAATCTCGCAAACTCAGAACCAAATTTTGATACAAAAATATAGACAAGTGGCAGGGGTTATGTGGAATAGAGTAGCTCAGGACAGATCGGAATGGAAACGGTTGGAGGAGGCCTTTGCCGATTGGCAAACAGATCTTCAGAAAATTAAGATACACCAAATATTATAATAATTAAAATAGTGAATAGTTTGTTAGTTTTTGCAATTGTTTCATTTTCATTATATGTATGTATTAGACTTAAGTTTGATCTGAAATAAAAGGCTATCTTATCTTATCTTTCAGGATGAAATCGAAACATTGTAGTAAATAAAGTATTTGCTCTTCATAATATAACAATTTAGTCCTAAGTAACAACACAAATCTACAGCAAATCTACAGCACAACTATGAATATAACCACCTTTGTATAATTCCATCCAATTCCAAGGAAACCATGGTTACAACACGAGTTTCCAACAGTTACCTGTCAGTACATGCAACTAAGTCGGACTTTACAAAGAGATGGGAATTACTCCACCTGCTTCTGAGGTATTTACGTCGATATTCATTCTAAAATGTTCCGCAATTAATGGATTGAAATTATGATGTTGGTTAGAACTGGATGGTTAAACGAACTCAATAAATAAACACTAAAAAGTATATCACCTTCTAGATTCAAGGTTTTCGTTTCAATGAAAAGTCATCAGAATATATTATGATGACGAATCCAAAGATCCCATAATGGAATATTGTTACTATATCAGAGATTTTTAATCAACAATTTATATTTGGAATAATGGTAATGTCTACAAAAATTGTCTTCATCTTTCTTCATGTTTTCTTAAGTTTAGTTATATATTACATAAACATTCCTCATACATAAACATTACTCAATATTATTGCCAGTATCAAGCTGGTACACCACAACTAGTACCTAAACAGCCATTAAAAATACATTGCCCTTGGCCTACAAATACATATTCATTAGTATAAAATATCATAACAGTGCTACCCCGTTGAATAAGTTGGCAAGCACGCTCGATTCCTATATGATTCCTATCCAAAAGCTATCAACTGTAATCCAAGATTAATCCAACGGTCTCTGGCAATATCCGTGATTTATCACAGTATTCTCTGCTGTCTGGGCTGCGACATCAATCATTGGGCACCATTTGCTATCACTGTAAGTGATTACCTGCGAGTGGTTCTCGTAATGGTCGCCGGTTAAAAAGTAGCTAATTGAATATCATTTGATAATGCTGTGACTATGAGATGTGTGCAAGCCTTTTGTAATGTACCTGATATAGCTCCATAATACAGCTTAATATCGATGAATATTTTAATGATAAAGTCTATACAGACGGAAAAATAAAGAATTACAGTTATTTGGTTAGTATAAAGCCTTTTTCCTCTCCAGCTACTTCTTCATATGCAGATAGATCTAGTGAAAAATCATCACAGAACTAAAATTACTACTACAAATAGTCTTTAATCTTAATTAAGGACCAATTCAGATAAATTCTACGTCCTTAATTCAGAACACACTATAGACGTTTAAGATTAAAAGGACATCAATGAATATATCTCGCTCATTTACAGTCGGACCGCGAAGAGCGCAGGTTCTCTTAATGTCCCCGAACTATCTGTGCCAATTTATTGTTCTGACTTAAAACTCGGTTTTTGGACTAATTAGTAATGTAATTGCTGGAAGTTTTGTTAAGGACTGCTTTTATTTCGAGGAACTTTTAGAGTTTCAATTTGGCACGTGATTACAGTTCTTATAAGTTTTAAAATGTTTTTTAAACAGTTTTAAGATGTCTGTGTTTTATTTGGGTAATGATAAGGAGTTGTTACTACTTAATTTGATACGCTAATATCGCTAATATCTAAGTTAAATGGTATAGAACTATAGTATGTTAATTGTATATAATAATATCCAACTACACTTAGTCCCGCGTGTGAAACCGCAAGGTTAAGAACACATCGGTTTTCACACTCGGAAAAACCTCGATAATGATTCGATTTGAAAAACATTTTCTACGGACCTTGGGTTTTTTACTATGGTCACTCCAAATTTCATTAAAATCAGTATTGTGATTTAGCTGTAAAAGCGTAACAGACTGACAAGCAGATTGTATTCTTAATTTCTACATCCGGCTCGAAGGATCAATTTTGTTCTACCTACTTCTTAATAAATGCAGTATCGAAAGACACTTAAGATTTCTATTACAACATTTATTACAACAATTCCAACAAACATAATATTACGAAGACACCAATCTCGGGAACTACTGGTCCGATTTGAAAAATTCTTCCAGTGTTAGATAGCCCATTCATCGAGGAAGGCTATAGGCTATATATCATCTCGCTAAGATCAACAGGAGCGGAGCACTCCGAGTAAAACCGCGGAGCACAGCTAGTATTCAATATAAATCCTTCCAAAAATAAAGCATAAACAAGATTAAAAGCTAAAAGTTACAAAATATTGGCTATAGACACTCGCTATGGCTGCAATTAGTACCAGCTGGTGCCTACGTGCCCCGGCATAATGATCGCCACTGATGAATTTTAATTTACGGCTTCAAGTGACATCTTGATTAGAATTAATCAGATATTAAGTACACGAATTAAGTGTATGGATATTTTCAGCTGTGTCCTTGCAAGATTTTAGGATAAATGTGATACGTTACGTTTATTCATTAATTTAAATACTTTTTCGTCTAAAATGACATTAGATACTAATTATATCTAGGAAGGTAGACAGCCAGTAACTAACAACTCCTAGACAATGTGACAAGTAGTAGTTGTAGAGACAATGAGGTTTAAAGTTTAAGGAGGAAAATTATTACGTAAAACATATAACTTCAATAGGAACCATCTAAGTAAAAAACCAAAAAATCTAAGTACCAAACCAACCCACATTAAAAAGTATTGAAACAACTTCGAATCAAAAGGTCACGACTCATCTCGGAACTGTAATGAAAAACCTTAAACCAAAGGCAGAATGAAAATAGATATTTAATTTACTAAAAACCTCAACTTTTAAAAGTTTATATTGAATTTGCCCGCCACTTCTCCGCAAATCAAATGAACCTGATTGATCGGCGTCTTTCGTATTCATTTTCAGGGTTCCGTGTTACAATATTGTAATTTACATCATACTTCACATTTTTTGGTGTAGGTACTATTTTTTATCAGAAATCTTTCTGATTATAATACGTCCAAGTTGCCTACCAAAGCATATTATGTTTATAAGTAATACAAGATACGATAAAATACAGCAAAGGATGTAATTTTTATTGAAGCACTTGTCGTATATTAAGTTCGCTTTAATTTTATATAATATCATTAAAGTAAAGAAAACAGAAAAAAGTTTCTGTCCGCGACTCTGAAAACAAATATAAAGACATTTTCTGTGTAACACAACTCTGAAACACTTTGTTTTTACAAAACTTGACCTGAATTTAAAATTTGGTAAAAAGACTTCAAGACACACCAATCAGATAAATTTTATTATATTGATATTATTAATGATATTACTGCAGAACCCGATCTCTGTTGCCAATTCGCTCCTCACCTCTTTCAACTTCCACAAGTCCAACCGTGTTGCCGAGATCTACTTATGAATAAAAGAATTTCTTTTAAACTTACGTTTTTTCAAACTTCCCGTCGTTTTAATGCGCTCGACAATTTTCTACAATCTACAGTTTTACAAAAATCAGTTGTTTTACTGTTTAATAAAATATCATTTGCACGATTTCATTTATCAATAATGATGTCGGAAATTAAGCAATAGTTTTCTTCTTTTGCAAATAATTTCAATCGCTGCAAGCATTTAAATTTATATTTGTCTTGTGACGACAAAGCTCGTCACAAGACAAATATAAATAAAAATTACAGTATGCTACTGAGAAATTTAAGACGCAACGGAGTTGATGTAGCCAGCAAAAACTAATGTGCTGTCTAAAATGTTACCAGCAAGGTTGTTAAAATACTTGTAGATACATTACATAATTACATATTTATAAATCTAATGAGTTGAGGCGCTATTGGTCGGATGCCGGGTGGTTCTAATGAGCTGTGGCCTTTAATCGCCGAAATGTATGAACGCAATCTCTTTACGCTTTAATCTTTATGTATATTGTTTCCTTACAAAAAGATTAGATTCATTCGATAAAGTATCAAAACTATTTAGCAAAGCTAAAAGTATCAAAAGCCATTTCAATATCTCACGAAAGCGTACCACTAAAATTACAACCAACCCTTTACAAGACTCGAATTACTTACCTCAGCCAGTTAACGTCATAACGATGACGTCATAAAACTCAGCAAGACAGGACACAAGAAATACTCCAGCTTAAATTACTTCTCGAACATATCTCATGGTCTGCACCGCAATTTTCTTTCCAGACATCTAATATTTATTACTCCACATAATAACTACGTGGATGTAAAACATATGATATAAGCCCTCGAGTATACGTTAGTTAGCGCTAGTTTGGAACGCTGAAACGTGAAACCTTTTGGGGATAATACTCATTAAGCTTTGCTCAATTGTACTGCTATGCATCCGGTATAAATATCGCGAAAAAGTCTCCCGAGGCGCCCCTTTGTGTAACAATTGAGGGAATATGAAAAAGTAAGTGTATAATTGAATTGGCTTCTCTTTCCTATTGAAAGTAATCCTGACGGGCTTTTACTTTGATCAAATTTTTCAGGACTGTTTCGGAAATGTAATATGACAGGGTTGAAGGATTTTTTATTGGGATTGTGTAATTTGATGCTGGAGGCTTAGGCTCGCTAACGGGTGTCACGTCATCGTTTTTAAAGGATTTTGCAGGAATATTTTACAGAATGATGTCACTAGCTTCGTTCTACGCGTGTGCACTTTATTGCATAGCTATTCTACGTGCATATTTCCGTCATCTACTTCATCCCTTTCATGTTTTGCTTTCGTGTCAGTGTGAACTTTATCCTTCTCTATTATTATATCCGAATTATTTTAATCATAAACTAATCATAAGATTTCTATTCTGCTGTCTTCTATATTCTCATATTTTACGGCTTAATTACCAGCACTAATAGCATTTTCAAATAGTTTACAAGTAAATTTCTGATAGAAACTATTGTATACTAAGCCTTAATAATTACTGCATAGAATACATTTGTACATGAGCGCCCTTAATTATCGAGAACAGAATTTATGACCGCAAATGAACGTCTTGGATTGCGAACTGCGTCAATTTGACGCTCTGCAGTTGATAATAAAATCTTATATGATATGCGATGGCTTTAATAAGAGAAGAAGATTATGGAGATAGATGTGTCTACACAACATAAACTAACGTTTCTTTCTAAATATTATTAAAAAAAAAAGTAAAATACATGTAGGTGTAAATTTAAGAATTACACTCCATCGTGTCGTCGTACTATAACAATTTGGTCCATGGTGGAATTTACGTTTTTATAGTATTGAAAAAACTCTATTTCGTGAATAAAACGTAGAGTAAAAATAATGTACCTAAAAATACACATCAAAAAAGCATAAATACGTAGATGCATTTTTAAATTGACGAATATTCCATTCATATTCTATAAATAAACTTACTTTCGTACTCAAAGTAATATTTTCTAATACAAACAAAAAGTAACCTTATGGTGAAAGTGTATTGAAGAAACGTCATGATATTTGAGGAAACTTTTACCATTAGACCCGGCGGGAAAATGGATGAATTTCATAAAATTCTTATGTATTTTTGCAGTTCAATATTATGAAGTGAAGAGGCAAAGACGTTTACTATTATTATACATACTACTAAATATATTGGTAATTTTCTTAGTTTTTTGTGTGAAAATTGGAGATAATATATTATAATAAGCTTTATAGTAATGTAAATGGAGGGGTCAAAGGTCACTGGTTATTTTTTCTTTTTATAAAGCAAAAATGAACGACGTAACTGAGTATTAAATATTAATAATATTTCAGTACTCTCAGACCTACTTAACGGTAAGAATAATAATGCTTATATCAGCTAATATTAATTCTTTATAAAACAGATCGTGTGGGCGTTCGTTCGCAAAACGTTTACGTCATCTATATTAATTAAATATGAATTTAATTCACATGATAAAATTTAAATTGTACATGTCTATACAAAATTCAAAAAATGTTTAATGAATTATACCTACCTATAAATATATTAATATACAGACGATACGTAGGTCTGCAAGTATCGTATAAAATTGACACTTAATAATATTATGTTAATCTTAAACGGTTTACACATTATTGAACAAATATAAATTTACAAACCCCGAAGGGTTTCACAAGAACTCTTAAATATAATATTGTGTGAACACAGCAATATAATCAATTATTTGCCTAAGTAGCTGTGAAACGTAATATTATAAAAGCAACACCGCATTAAAGGAATCGAACATTCGAGATATTAAAATACCAGAAATTGTAAATCAAAAACCTTTCAACGGAACGCCACAACACTAATTAAGTGTACTTTACAAACTTCCACAGAACCCAATTATGCGCGTAATACAAAATATTACGCGAAATAATTGCTCAAGTACACCCACTATAGACCCGGGATCCAAGCGTAATTTTCTTTATTAGCCGCGTCATAAAATTATTACGCCTATACCCCTTAATTTTTAATAACGGGCCCGTCATTTTTTTCATCATCCCCGTTACGAGCGACTGAATAATTTCCGCGTCAATTTTAATATTTACCACATTTTGTGTATAATCTGTCCTTCGGTTCTGTCATAGTCTGTGACGACATGACACTTATGAAATCGTTTAGGAACCCGAAAATAAATGGCCTCGTGAACTGCATTATTTTCGCGTTTATTTCTTTTTTCTGTGATGTTCTTGCGGTTAGCTCATTAGTAGACATCGGATTATATGCATTTGCATATTTGCATATGCAAATGCATAAAACTCTCTAATTACGGCGTTAGTGCATATTTTAGCCTTTTTCCCCAATCGTGCATATTTCGATAAATAGCGGGAGTTTTGATTGGTCGACTAACCTTTATTAGCCAATCAGAACGCTCAGCGAGTAAACAAACCCTATTTTGGCATGGTAAAATGGCAAAAAATTACAAAATGGGCTCCATTTTAAGTAAATTTTGAGCCATTCAAAATAGGGCTAGATTACCCTTTTGGGGCTAAAAACTTAAAACACGGGTTGATTTCCAAAAAAGGGCTAGATTTAGCCCGGAAAGGTCTAAGGTGGCAACACTGGGCTCGCGGGTGACAAACGTCACAAATTTGCGCTCGAAAATTTTGTAAAAATGCTTAATTGTATATTGGCACAAAAACTATACTTAATTTCAAGAAAATTTCACTGTTTTTGTACAATCTTTGATTAAAATATATAAAAATAATAAAGGTTTTTTGATTTTGTATTGTGCATATTTTAGGCATATCAGTCGTTTTTAGTGCATATTTCGGCCTTTTTTAGTGCATATTTGCATGCATATTTTGGCATTTTGTTAGTGCATATAATCCGATGTCTACTCATTAGCGTTCGGAAATCCTGACTTCAAACAACAGGGGACTTAACTAAAAACCTCAGTCTGGCTCAGAAGTTTAGAAGTCTAATCGTTCACGAAGCGCACGTAAAAACAGCTAACCACTGAAACCACGGGATGTATTATTTCTTAGTTTGTAGGTAATTTTTAATTGACTGTATATTAACATAGTAAATTAAAAACTATTTGAAAGATATTTATACTTTTTGTTTCGAAGTTTAAGAAAAATAAATAGGTAATAAATACTTTGTAGGTAATAGCTTTTAGATAATTAATTTAACATAATATTTTACATATATTTTTATATCAGTTCTTGGTTCAGCTGTATTCCTTATCGCGATAACCTCGTTCGAATAGAAATTTCCATCCCGTAATTAATTCCCTTCACTTTACCTAATTGGGACAAAAAGTACCCTTTACACTGTTCAGGTTACAAAGTTAATCTACTTATTTACTTACTTAGACTTAAGAGAAATGACCTGGCAGTTTCTGGAAGTTCACGAATGTCATATAAAAACCTACTAGCTGTAGCTGCCTCATAATAAGTATTATAAGTGTGGCCGACTTTTCTCTCGTCGTATTTTTGAAGTGAAACTTCTTTAGGCGCGTTGAAGGTAAAATTTTAAAGTCGCGTCATGGCAATACGTCATGGAGTAAGGCGACGACTTTGGTATCTTTGTCAGTTATTATTCTAATCTTGATGGAAACTAATATAATTAAACTAAATATCTGCCAAATTTTGACTGGCAACCTAGTCGATATATAATATTCTTCCAATTATAAATTTACATAAAATTTTGGCTTTAGCAAAAAAAAACGATGAACGCATTAATCCTGTTGTGGGATCTCGTAGATACTATAAACTCAAGATATAAATAGAGTAGGTCTATCAAAAAATCTAACACGATGATACATAATTAATATACAACCTATTATAAAATTTTAAATTCAAGTTAAAAACCTTCATTCCGTAAGTTTCATCTTACATTATAATAACAATATGAGAATCATTTATCACATAGCTTTTGTCTTTTCCATCCATTTGACAGGCGAAACGTATTTTTTTAATTATCCAGAATGTGGGTCAAGCGCTCTTATGATTCTCTCCCTACAGTCTCATCTAAATTAAGAAATTCACTAAAGTACTTATACGGAAGCAATTTGATGAACGTTTTGAAATGAACGAATTTAATTTGTTGGTTTTTTCGCAGATTTTACGTGATATGCTTGCTAAATATCGTTTGCAATTAGGGAGGAAAAGAGGTCATATAAACGCTGTTAATTGGTAGATATTATTATATAATAACATTTAACTATTTTCATGTACCTATATCTTTTTACATTTAAATCGCAAGGTTTTTTTTTATTAATTAGCAGTTCCGAATAAAAGACGTAGATTTTTAACAATAATGGTAGGTAATAGGGACTACTACAATATTTCAATTGATGATTAAATTTTCCGCTATGTAGTAGTGATAATAAACTATAGATTGTAAAATAAATACTGATTTTGACGTATATTATAAATAAGATGTATTCTGTGGTTGTACTCAAAAACCGTATTGAAATATCTTCTTTTTGTGCAATTTATGAACTCGACGTTAGAATCCAGAATTATAAGAAAGAAAGAAAAAAACACATTTAATTCAACACACATTAAAAGACTTAAAAATAAAACACAGATACACAATAATGGAGATAAGCAAGTACAATTGAATAAATTATCATAATTTTAATATTACATACTTTCTTTAAACAGTTTAACATTAAAAACAAACTTTATGACGTTATCATAAACCATGCAATACCTTATAAGAATCCCCATTATTCCAACCGAATACGAATATTTCATGACCCGCTTCAAAGTAAAACAATAGACTCGAACTAAAACGAAAGACATAACCAGAGTATATTTTACGACTGCATACCGAAACGAACCAATCAACGTTGCTACCCAATAAAAGCCTAATGGATCTTCGAAACTCCTATAAATGCGAAAGTTCCCTAATCGATTTCGATACATTTCCTTCGATTTAGACGTGTTTAATTAAATTCTTTTATTCAACTGTCACCTTTATTGCGTTTGTTGTTAATTGTTATTAGATACCGTACATTCTTAGTTAGATGTTTAATGATTACATTACATAAAGTATTTCTTAGTCATTTAAAAATTTAATGAACAGTTGCGTTTTCTTTTCTTTTACTGTAAAAAATAATATGGTTTGTTTTTTTTATATAAATTAATTTTCTAGTAGCAATATTCATTACTAACTGTGCCCTGCGGTTTTACCCCTATTGCTTCGCTCCTATTAGTCTTAGCGTGATGATATGATATAGTTTTCCTCGATAAATGGACTAGGTATCCAACAGTGGAAAAAAATTTCAAATCCGACCCGTAGTTCCTGAAATTAGCGCGTTCAAGCAAACAAACAAACAAACTCTCAAAACTAATTATTAATTTAACATAATATTATAACTTTAATATAAATTACTACTTAATTAATTAACCTTTCTGATATCCGAGTGTGACAAAAGCACAACAAAAGGCTAAATTGAAATACGATTTCATAATTGTAGAAGTCGCACAAGAGTTACCTCTTGTGCGACTTTTACAAAAAATAAAGGTCGAGAGTTCCAGACAAAGTGGGTGTGAAAAAATTAAAATTCTATTTTTAGAACATCGCCATGTCACCGCTATTTTTTAGAACTTAAAACACATGAGAAACTCAGAAACAAGTTGAAGCATTTAGTTATGTGATGGATACCTATCTCCAGATTACAAAGAGAACCTAATTTGTATTTTTTAAACTGATATTAAACATTTATAACTACAGTCAAGTCGTAATGAATCAATACTGAATGCTCTTCCTTATTTTCGAAATTGACACAAATTGGTTATAAAATACGTTTACTTGTGCAGTTATAATAATTGTATGTGATACTGATAAAGAAGGTGAAAAGTGTTACAACATATTATATCTAATTTTACAAGATTTTTATCAGAACATTATCGAGACAATTTTATCAGAATCAGGGAAGATAAAATGTTGTGTAATGAATAATACCAAACACTTCTAAGTGATTTTGAAAATGTTTTCACCAATAGAAAGGTGTGTTATTTCTGATGATATATGCTATACTTTTTTATCGTTAACTAGGAAAACTTGTCACTTAAAATCTTCATAAACGCCTATGCATAAATGTTTAAAAAACCTCAATTTGTCACAGCATGAATTACAGAGACGTCCAGAAGCGTTATCCCAAAAACTTTAGCTCTGAATTATAGCCTTCAAGAGTTATCAGATGAGCAAAAAATTTGCTCACAGAAATGCGACAGAAACTTTTTGCTGGCGAATAAAAGCAATGTCTTGTACTCGAGATGAATATGAAACCTTTGTTTTAGCCGGAGTTTGAATTGCGCAAAGTGAGCAGAATGGTCTCCAATATTTTGCACCCAAAGGCACTAAGAGCGGTTTTAGACTAGCGTATTTTTTTGCGCGTATACGGTCGTTTCAGCATACGCGCTTATACGCGCGCTACATTACGCGCTTCTAAAAACCATACTCGCGTAAACGGGCATATTTCGGCGTTTTCGCTGGCACCGGTGGTGTCGTGTCAATATCAACATGGATTCTGACGAAGACACATTACTATTACGCACTTATATACAAGCTAAGAAGCGCGTCAACGCTCGTACGAGTCGAGCGTGTGACAAAAGGCGCTCCTATACGCGCCTGCATGCGCTTCCAAAATCGAGCTCATACGCGCGTATAAAACGCTAGTCTGAAACCGCTCTAAGGATGTAATAGCTATAACTGTACAATATATTGAATTGTCAATGCGTAAAAATATTTTCTATAGCTTATTTATCTATAATTTAGTTCTATGATAAAAGCAGTAAATATTGACTAGTTAAATAGTGACTTCAAATTTTAAGTTCTCATGTTGAAGTGTTAATATCGATTAGCGTATATGGACCACGAACGAAACACTTAATCAAAGTTATTTTATACTTAAAAACTAGCGACCCGCCCCGGCTTCGCACGGGTGCAATGCTGATACTAAATACACTACAGAAAAACTGTGAACGTTGTATATAAAAACATAGCGGCCCGCTCCGGCTTCGCACGGGTATAAAATATACCTATAGCCGGGCGGCCGGCCGGTACCGCCGCAAACGCTACGTCCCGCAATTTTTAAATCTGTAATATCTTCGAAATTATTCACTTAAATCATACGGTGTAAAGGGCCATATAGATGTATATTAAATGAACAATGTATTCAAGGTATTTAATTGGTTAAGGATTAATGCTGTATTGGTTAAAATCGCTTCGAAAATTAGCCATTATTTGTCGTAAAAAGTAAATGACAAAAAAAAGTTATTGTGGGTTATCCATAAGAGATAGACATAATATACCATCACGGACTTTTCTGTAGACCTTTTTAATGTGTATAATACTTAGTACATTATTTTGATAAAACTCGTAGGGTTCAGCCTGCGTTTGCAATGTAAGCGGAAAAAATGTAATTTTTTACGATATCACATTAGAAACCTCAAAAATAACAGTACTTCTCCACTATTTAATGGATGTTATTATACAAATAAACCTTCCTCTTGAATCACTCTATCTATTAAAAAAAACCGCATCAAAATCTGTTGTGTAGTTTCAAAGATTTAAGCGTACAAAGGGACATAGGGACAGAGAAAGCGACTTTGTTTTATACTATGTAGTGATTAAACAAGAGGATATGAACATCTATATACGACTGACAGGTAGAACAATGTCAAATAAATGTCAATTGTGTCAAGAACATGATCCTTTGAAGATCCTTTATTTAATCTCCGCAGTATCAAAGAAAGGTAATTATCCTTAAGTTTTACAGTGCTAGTAATGCCAATTCCGAGAGCCTCCATTCACGCTCGTAAACGAAAGCGCTTTGCGACTTAATAAGATTTTCAACTGTTAGCATTCAAACTTCTCAATTCGTAGCTATAAAGTAGCTGTATTCATTGAGTTGACGAAAAATCTGGGAGCTCGAAAATTTAAAAAAAATGAAAAAGTGTATAAATTATAATAATTTTCTGTAAATCCTAACTAATATCCAAACCTCCTAACTAATAGTATAATTGTGAAAGTAACTCTGTCTGTCCGTCTTTTTCACGCCGAAACCACTGAACCGAATTTGATGAAATTTGCTACAGAGAGAGCTAGAGACCTGAGAAAGTACATAGAATAGATTTATCTCGGAAATCCCACGGGAACAGGAACTATGCGGGTTTTTCTTTGCGGACGAACCTTCTGGATATTGGAACACATTCAAAAGTATTATGTAGTACTAGCTGTGCTCCGCGGTTTTACCCGCAGTGCTCCGCTCCTGTTGGTCACAGCGAGATGATATATAGCCTTAGCCTTCCTCGGTAAATGGGCTATCTAACACCGAAAGAATTTTTCAAATCTGACCAGTAGTTCCCGAGATTAGCGCGTTCAAACAAACAAACTTCAGCTTTATAATATTAGTATAGATGTGTAGTTGTACATAAAAGTTTTTGCCATACATTAACGTTTTCGTTTTATTTCAGGCATTCAACTATACGCTGACAAAAACATGGTAAATATTTGATATCCCGGTTCTATTATGATACTTAATTAAGACCGCAGGCGGTCCAGCCGATGTAGACTATTACGAAATATGGATGGTAAAATGCGGGCTATAAAAAGGGATACTAAATGGACTCGTATTAAGGATAAATAACGTTTATTTTAATAAAAAAGGGTATATTGTACTCTGGCCAGGCATGTAATATTGTCTAAAATGTCTATTAGTAAACAACGTTGTATTTAGAATCTATATACTTATTAAATTCTTTGCCAACGAATTTAAAACAATATTGATATCAATACAAGAACAATTTATATTATCCTTTTATCATATTAGCTGCTAATGTAACGGTGCATTTACATCACACGAGCGGACACTCATTCTAGCCCCACTATATCAAATTGTTTTAGTGTAGTGCAGAGCATTCTTTCGTTGTTCTTAGTGCGAAAATATTCTATGCAATGTTCTAAATTCTAATACTGAACAACACTGAATACGATTTTCGTTTACACTAAAAGATCACGAAAGTATGCCCTTGCTCTAGCTCTAGCCACTTTCTACTCATGTGCTCTAGCTCTATGTTCCTTTGATGCAAATGCACCGTCAGATATTTTTAATACGTATACAGTTCAATTTATTTTTTCAGATACGAAAATAACGTCGTCGTCAACAGTGTACATACATAAATATTTGAGAAAGTATTTTAAAAAAGCTTTATTTGTTCCATAAGATACAGTTTCAATTACAGTTTGAGCACACTTTTTTTTTATATAGGTATGCAAAAATGTTGCATTATCGTGAAAAATATATTCTAAGCCACTTCCACGCCACCTAAATACGTACGGGGATTTAACAACGGTAAAGTTCAATTTAAAAATAATTTGTTACTTGCTTCCCCACCGCTTAATGGCGTGAACGGAGAAAGTTTACGGACCTGCCTTAAAAACGTTCCTTCCTTATTGTTGTTTATCTCATTTTAGTACGTCTATAGGGTGTCTATAGGTATATGACTTCTAAAACATTGTGGGTTTCAACAAAAAGAGAGTACGATTGTTTTGCTAAATAAAATTAAATATAGTTTAAAAATTGCTTGAATTTCTCACAGCTTCTCAAGATTTAGTTAAGTGACATACTGTTCATTATTACAATAGTTGTATAGAATCAGAATAACGAAAAAATCGAAAAAAAAAACAGATATATTTTGCACAGCAACAGCTTCAAAATATTAAAAAAATAGGAATAATAACACAATCTATTGAAAAAAACACCTCACGTAATTTATGCACGCTCACTTATAATATTTTTATTTTATTTTTTTATTTTATTTTATTTGCAACACAAACACATATAACAATAATATA
>CAJQZM010031620.1:0-16154 GCA_907164665.1 Colias nastes | reverse complement strand
CCTGATAGATAGAGCAAGTTTTTAAAAGCCAAATGGAAAACTTTTTTTATGTGATTTTATTTTTTTATGGGCCCTTGAAGTTGTAAACATACTGGGTAATTTTATCTTTCTTGGCATTTAATTCTTTTTTTTTATTCCATTCGAAGATCTAACGATAGTAAATGTTACCATACTAAATTGGCCTATCTTTCAGCTTAGCACGAAAAAAAAATCAAGCATCTAGCGCAATAATTCACGTCACCATAAATAAAAATCTCATCGTACTCAGCGATAGATGAAAAATTGAGAAAAATGTCATAACTCCGAAAATACGAAAAATCGCATAACATACATGGGGGTGATTCGGATAGCCCTCTAGGTCCTCTTCCTCCCAGCTTCCGTTCATCACTACTTTTTGGGACACCCTGTATGTAGGACGTATGTTGATTACTGTAATACTGTGTTTTAATTAAAAAGTCTATTTTTTGTGTTTAAGAGAACAATATAAAAAAATATTACATATTTTAAAACACAGTCGCTGTATGTCCGTCCCTGCGTATGCTTAAACTTTTAAAAAGACGTAACGGATTTTGATTAAAATATTTTAATAGATAAAGTGGTTCTTACGGAAGGTTTGAGCATAATATAATATGTTAAGTTTTCTACAAAGTGGGGCGTAGCCCTGTGCGCACAGCCAGTAAAAGAAAAAAAAATACGCTTTAAATAAATTATCGCGTCTAGTTTATTCTTTTATTTGTTTGTCGAAAGAAAAAGTTTTACTTGAACTATTTGCCATGCAATTTCGATTTTAATTAACGAAATAGACATATCATTTCACTCCCCACTATCTCAGAAAATGATCAAATAGCTCTCAATATTATTGCTTGTCTATTTCAATGGAATATTTGGGAACAATATGCTGTGCCTACCCATTTGGAAATTAACTCCTGATCAGGCTTTTCGTATTATTTTGAAGCTATTGAACTTGGCTTTAATTACTGTAGACTAAATTAAAGGTTACAATGTATAGAGGCAACAAATTGAAATCTGCTCGCGAGATTCGAAATCTTGATTATAATTCACGTTAAAAGCGTCTTCAATAGGTTTAATTTCAGTTAATAATATGCTTTAAGTCTTCTATACTCACATACATGTTTTTATATTGGAAAGTGGATTTAAACGTTACACAATTAATTCTTGAAAATTTAATTTTCCAGTAATTTAAAATAATCTGTTTAAAATAATCACTTCTTCTAGATCTAACAGATCTTTATTAAGTCATAAGGCTGCCCAATAAGTTAATAGGTTTTATTTATGTTATTAAAATGATTAATCTATACAAATCTAATAAAACTGAAGAGTTTGCTTGCTTGAACGCGCTAATATCAGGAACTACGGGTCCGATTTGAAAAATTATTTCAGTCCTATATAGTCCATTTATCGAGGAAGACTATAGGCTATATAAATCATCACGTTTTGACCAATAGCGGGACAATGCGAGCAAAACCTCCAGGTAGAGCCAGTAAATTAATAGTCATCGTTAAAATCCCCCTTTCAAAGTCAGCTTTAAACAAATTTTATTCCACAAAAGTTACGTATTTATCTAAACAAGAAAAGCAACAGCTAATCGCTAACATCATACGTTAACTTTTCAAAGAGCATTCATCTCATCTTTGTAACGAACGGTATTCATGGTGAATAAAGGCGCTTATTCAATGCCAGCAAAAAATTGTGCGATGAGTCGAGCCCGGGCGGTTATTGTTTGAGCCACGTATGATAAGGGTTGCCGCTGCTGAGTAACTGACTTTTTAATTCTTATTTTATTTACTCTTTTCTTGAATTTATACTTTAAATGTAATAAACTAAATTCAATACATAACTAAGAGAATGGTATTTTGGTTTGCTTCATAAAATTTGAGCACTAAACAATAAGAAAGCAACCAATTATTTTATAATGATGACATTTGCAACAAAAATCAAAATTTCATCATTACTTAATAAGTATTTTTGCGCATTAATTCATGGTAACGTTATATATGTAAGAAATGTTAACAGATTCTAGCATTACTCTCATTAAAAATATCGACATCTACTATAACTATATTAATAATTATGATATTACTAATGAGTTTGGCAGCCCTAGTTTTGATAGCGTAGGGATAACGAGCTACTGACCAGCTATCTACCATATTTCTTTACAATGGACGTTACTTGTATTGATATAAAGGGTTTTAGGTTGGCTGTATTTGAAAGAGAATCTTTTGTTAAATCCGTAAACCTTGTATGAAAATTAAAATGAGAAGAAATTAATATGCAAAAACATTATTATTAGCTGTTAATATAAATATGTTGTTTTATTATTTTATCAATATATTTTATTGAGTATTGATTCAAATATGTTCAATCTTGCTACGCCGTAGCCTCTACGCGTAGCACGCGTTCGTAGTTCGTAGAACGTAGAAGAGATAATATTATAATCATAAAAATAGTCTCAATACAATTGAAACTACTAACTGGATTATTTAACTATTAAATAATTAATATAAAACTATGATTTTCGACGAAAGTCTATCAACTGTACTTGTTTATTTCAAACCCAACGGATTAGTTCGAAGTAATAAACAATATTATTTATTAGAAAGTATATGTATTTTTTTGCAATTATGGTTGAATGCCAACCAATATTTTAAGAATGCATTCGTGACAGAAACACAATCTTAATAAGAATGCTTTGCCTTAACCCCGTAAATAAATAATATTTATGTCACGAAACATATTTGTAGTACGAAAACAACCTATCTTTAAAGCAAAATATAAAATAATAATATGAACTTTTAATAATAAAGATTCCATTATACGTCAGTTAATAATAAAGTTCGCAAACATTGTAATTGGGATGATCAATTTGCAGTTGAAATCAATTCACTGAAATTCGTTTAACAATAAATTGGATGTATTTATGTCATTAATTTTGATAAAACATTTTATACGTAAAGCTGAAAAGTTATTCCCAGAATGTGTGAGTAATTCTGGAAACTTTTGCTCATCTAATCTAGAGACTAATCTAACCTTATTTTGTATTGATGTTTATAAACCGACTGCGAAAAGGAGGTTCTCAATTTTACGTTTTTTTTTGTTTTTACTTTCAGAACTTCTGACTGATTGAATCGATATTGACGATTCTTATTTTATTTGAAAGCTAGTGCTTTCCAGATAAATAAACATAACAAGAAATAATTATTTTATGCATCCATAATATTATTTGTGTAAATTACTCGCACTGGACTGGCGGGCAGCTTACTGGTTGGTGCAACAGTTATCTACAAAATCGCAACAACTTAGTCAGAATTGGTAGTACGTACAGTGATGCTACAAAGGTCGACATGGGAACAGCGCAGGGTTCTGTGTTGGGCCCCTTACATTTCCTGGCATACGTCAATAAAATGGGAGAAGCAATAGAGCATTCTAAGATATTCCAGTTTGCTGACGATACATGCCTTGTAGTATCTCATAAAAACATTGACATAGCTATGAATCTGCTTCAACACGACTTTGATAACTTATGTAGATGGTGTCACGATGCTGGACTGGTAATAAACGCACGCAAAGTTAATGCACATTAAATCCCCCCACATTATTGGTGATCTTTATCAAAGTATTAAAAATCACACGCATAAGTGTATGCATTGTAAACCACGTGCGACAATATGTCAATGTGAAACTGTAGAGGCTGTCGACTCCTAGTGCCCTTACGCACTAGCGGTTAACCGCGGGGGCGGCTAACCGCGCGGTTAGCTTTTCTGGCAATCTTGTATGTAATTAAAAACAGATTACCATATGAAACAAGACTGTTGTTGTACAATGCTTTTGCTGACTCAATAATATCATACGGCCTAACTAGCTATGGTAGGACTCACAAAACACACTTAAAAAGAATTCTGAATTTACAAGTTCGAATTCTTAAAATAATAGCGTCACCACAAAATATAAAAATTAAATTTAAAAATGATACATCAAAACTCTTTAAACACTGTAATGTCCTGCCAATTAATTATAAATTTGAACTTCAGTTGCTCAAGGAAAACTTTTTCAAAACAAACAATCAAACAATAAACTCTAACTGCTACCACACACGTACCTAACACAACACTTAAGAAATTAACTAAACCATTCTCAAAAAACATGTATGGTCAACGTCGTACCGCGTACTTGCTACCGGATATATTGAATGGGTTGGATATTAAACTTAGAAATAGTATTACTAAAATAAATATCAAACGTAAACTCAAGCAATATTATATAGCCCAATTGTAGTTATGTATAGTAAAGTTATAAAAATTGTCTTCATATTATGTAAACATTATTTAGTCTTCACTTATAAAAATTGTTAAACAGTTAAACCGAAATTGTCATTATGTAAATACGAACATCATTATAAACCTCAGTGGTTTTTTAAGTCACAACTGTACACTTATGTTTGTAAACCTTATTGTTTCTGATAATAAATACAAAAAAAAAACTCAGTGAATATTACGATAACTATCAGACGAACTGATATTATCTTTAATTACATATGAAATAGCACTTTTATATAGATAATATTTTAAAGGCCCCTAATTAAGCCAATGATTAAGATATTATTAAAACCTATGAATTTTAATGATAATGGTTATATTTTAATGATTTAAACGCTGGAAAACATCAGACAGATAGATAAGGTACTTCTCTAAGTATAATGGTACATCAGAGAATGATATGTATTTATTCTCAATATAATATATTTAGTACATAAAATAGCAATCTATTGATTTAACAAACTCACATACTATAAACCCACATATAACTGTACATATAGGTATTCTGAAAACATTGAAAAACATGCAATATAAAACCTGACTCATTCTAATCTCCTCTACAATTTTACAGACATTATTCTGACATTCAAACTGGTATAGAAGTTAAATAAGAAAACGAGATTTCGATTTAAGAGAAACGTAATAAAAAGTATAAAGAAATAAGACGAATAAATCCCAAGCGATTTGAACGTTATCAGAGTTTCTTTAAAACGAGAATGTAATGTGAAAATAAAATGTTAGTTTTTTTTAGATTTCAAGATATAAAACAAGTATCTGTCTACGTATACGTTTACGAATGTAGCATTTACATTATTCTGCTCCTAAACTTTTATTTTAAAAAACAAAATTTAAGTCAAATTTTCTTATGAACATCTCTCACTTTACCTTCACCTTCATTAATAAAAAATGGAAGATCAGATTGTCGCAGAATATAAGACTTGAAATTAAAATTATTTCCAAAGCCCATCATATATTTTAAGAACTTACTGAACAAATTAACAATTTCAGTCATAAACAAAACAGTTAGTAGTCAACTAGTAGTAGAAGTAGTGTACACAAGGTAATGTAAGTAAATAATTATAATCAAATAAATCTTTAATAGAATCTGTATCAACAACAACGACTCAATCTATCTTTTTCGCTCTAAGCTGAAATCTTCAAACCATTCGACACATTAACAACTGGACCAACGTAGCACACGTAAACATAATAAAGAACGTAAAATTAGAATAAAATAATTACTCCCGTGTAGAAAACTGCTTGCATTTAAATTATGACGAAAATGCACACAGAAGTCGCTCCGCAAAAATTCCGTGTATTAATTTAATATTCTTTCATTACAACCTTCTTTTATTTCTTTCAACATAGCTGGGAAACGTTAAGCAAACTCAATTTTAGTTGACCGCAATCTAAACCGAATTTAAACTGAAAAGATTAAAAGCAGCTAGTATGAAAGGAGTTTGATGGTATAGTACCGGTTCGAACTAATTTCATTTAGAATTGAATTTAGTACTACAATATTTATTCGCTGTAACTGTAGTGTGTAGGGTGAAATGGGTCAAATTTATTTTAAACTCAAATACGGTGATATATAAATGAGAATCCTATAAAATAGTTAAATATTTTAGCCTATTTTATTTACATTATATCTGTAAAATATAGCTGTTATGCTATGTACACAGTCAGTATTTAGTCAGTATTTTATTATAAATTTGTACTAAAAATTAATAATTAACATTGTAAGGATAATGTTATAAAAAAATGATGAAAGATCTAAAAATAAAGAGGATTTGTATTCCGACTAGTTTAGTTAACCTAAATATCTAAGTTAATATTTGCAGACATTCTAACAGTGGTATTTAGACCTAAACCTTGAGTGAGCTTGAACTTTGCTCACAGACTTTAGTTGAGAAATAAACAACGGATACAAATACAAAACAATTTATATTATTATTATAAAGATATAGAATATCTTACATTTATTTATTTCACATACCCAGAAGGGTATCTAAAGAACATACAATATTTACTATTCGAGGAAATATAATTGCTGTTTTCTTCTGAAATCAATCTGAAACTTATTAATTTACCTATGTTAGAGTAAAACTGCGCATCACAGCTAATACAGTAATATCAAAAATTCGAATTTATGCCAGTTTTTATTTCATAGTTTACTTACATGAAATTATTATCGTAAATACCTTTACTTGGGCTTATTTTAGAAACTATTTTCAAGATCCGTACCTAATTGCTTTTAATATAAGCCGAAGTGCTACTAAAAGTTCAATTGAACAAATTTAAGTCGAAAAAATTGTCATACAAGTTATTTCTTTACTAATCAACTAAATAACTTCGCATACATTGCAGTCTATAAGTATCAGAACTGAATTATAATTCGGAACGAGCCAATCATTCGAAATGAGACGATTTTGTGCGATCGTCAAATCTATCCGACGGTTCAATCACTCGATTACTGTTCTAAGTATCACCTCTCAGTAAAATGCTCTTGAGAATACTATTAAAAATATGAATAGTAACGTTGCTTAATGATGGTAAAACTATTGTATCATGCTACATTTATGCTTTTTCTTATTAAGTTATTGCATAGCTTCTATCGCGGGCCTTGAGCGCGGGGACCGAATCCAGAAATTTTGTAACGAAAAACCTCACGCTCCCCACTCCGACGGGCGCGGAGGTGTGGCTTGAAGGCATAGCATGCAATAGCTTTACCGCGGCAGTCCCCGAGTGCCACACGTCTTTTTAATAATAATTTTAATGAATTAACGATGCCTTACTTAAAATTCAAGAAAAGATTATTAAAAGCGGCAGTAGTAAAATATTTTAAGAACTTTCATCTTGTTATACTCCTGCTTTAATCTATCTATATTCATATAGATGTAAATAAATCTATTCATTGATTTGTATATTTATATCCACAATCTTCACTGTACGCGTGCCCTTACAACGCGATTTTAAAGCAAAATATATTTAACGAGAACGCGATACCAATTAGCGATTACCATTCAATCGAGCATTTACTATACGTTCCGTTTTATGAACAGTTGCCGAATTAATACCCGTAATGCCACGTAATACCCGCCTGCTTATTGACGATTTTTTGGGTTCCGTATGCAATTCAATATTCCTTCGAGCGATACTATAATAATATTATATCTTTATTCTACTTTTTTATTTTATTTATTAAGCTATTGCATAGCTTCTATCGCAGGCCTTGAGCGCGGGGACCGAATCCAGAAATTTAGTAACGAAAAACCTCACGCTCCCCACTCCGACGGGCGCGGAGGTGTGGCTTGAAGGCATAGCATGCAATAGTTTTACCGCGGCAGTCCCCGAGTGCCACACGTCTTTTTTTTATTGTACTTCTAGCTGTCCCGGAAAACGTTGTTCTGCCTTACTCCAATCACTTAGGGCTATGAAAATACTAAGATGTTTTTCGATTCTCAGACCTAACTGATATGCACACAGAATTTCATAAGAATCAGTGAAGCCACGACACGAGACACGAGAATTTTATATATTAGATTAGATAAATATTAAGATAATTGAAATTTAGTAAATAAATAAATTTAAAGTTATATTGTGTTGTTGTATAATTAAGTATTAATCTTATAAGAAATGAGAGAAAACAAGCTTTTATTTACAATAAGCTGTAATTTCGTTTATCACTTCACTTCTAGGAATCAAGGAATTACTCAGATAATCAATTAAAAACATATTTTATCTTATCTCTTTGCGCTTAATTATATTTTATTGAAGAAATTTGTAATTTCAATTGTTCTTGTTAAAAATTTTCAGTAGCTTTTTTGTTGTTAGCTTATGGTGTACCTAAATCAATCTATTTCTTTTCATGTTTATTTTTATGTATTATTGTTTTGACCATGTGTAGTAGCAGATCCACTTCTACTAGGTTTCGTCTCGTGACAAACAAACTAACATCTATAATAGCATAGATAAGACATCCTGTACAAATAAGATATAATACCTCGGTTTAAGAGTACTCCCCTTAGTATATCGCCGAAAATCGGAATCCTCGGAGTTAAAATCTCGAGTGACGTTCAATTCCGCAGTCATTTGGAAGCGAAGGCTAAATTAGCCTCGAAAAAGCTTGGTGTGCTCAGCAGATCGAGACAGTACTTCAAGCCGGCCCACCGACTTCAGCTGTACAAGGCTCAGGTGCGACCGCATATGGAGTACTGTTCTCATCTCTGGGCCGGAGCCCCACAGTACCAACTCCTTCCTCTTGACCGCATCCAACGTCGAGCAGCTCGAATTGTCGATGACCGTAGGCTTTCCGATAGGCTCGATCCTCTGTCAGTGCGAAGAGACGTTGCGTCTCTCTGTATACTGTACAGAATCTACTATGGGGAGTGCTCTGAGGAATTGTTCCACCTACTACCAGCCGCACAGTTCCACTACCGGACCACACGCCGTAAAAATCAGTTCCATCCGCACCATCTGGATGGTTGGCGCTCCACCACTGTCCGCTTCACCCGCAACTTCCTTCCGCGTACGGTGAAACTGTGGAACGATTTGCCACCTGCGGTGTTCCCGAACAACTACGACATTGGGGCCTTCAAGAAAAGAGCTTATTTGTCCATAAAAGGCCGGCAAAGCACCTGCAACACTAGAAGTGTTGCAGGTGTTTATGGGCGGTGGTGACCACTTACCATCAGGTGGCCCACCTGCCCCTTTGCTTGCTCTGACATAAAAAAAAAAAAAAAAATATGAATAGTAACATCATCAAATAAATAGGCAAGGATCTATTTCCGAGCCAAAGTCTAGACAAGCTAGTAGAATAAATTACGGAACCCCATGGCCGCATTCACGTTTGTCCGCCATTTTTAACTCAATTTGGAAAGCTATTAAAAATGCATTTTCCTTTGTCCGTTCCGGTCTGATTGACACAGTTATTTCGTGTCGTTTGTCAAATTGAATATTTTAAATTAACATTCATATAAACAAAAGTTTATGAAATTTCGTTTTTAATTATAGTGTCCCGTCGGTCTGGTACACAATATCAGTTATTGTGTTTAATTTTTATCCTATTTAATATGCATTATAATGAAATTAATTTCATGACTCATTTTGGCTCTCATCAATGTCATAAATAATGATATTTGAAATTGTACGAATAATAAATTGTGTTCTAAATTAATCGTCATATACTACTTCAAGAATTTACTATAAGAACTTTTAGTTCGGTTTCAAAAATTTTAATATGTATAATATTAAAATTACCTGCACTGCAATGTAATTCTAACCAACTCAGTGTTCCTCATATTTCTTCCCCCTTTTTTGTAAAATCAAGAGGAACACAACCCACGACATCTATTAACACTGTAAGTAGATTATGAACTGACAAGTTAAATTGTAATCTATATATGTAATACCATTCGTATAAGATAACATTTAAAATCCACCACAGACAGACCTAATAATAACAACCAACTAAACATTTAACGCAACCATGTTCATCCCAATCCGGTATACATAATATAAACCGCCCACGTACGAAAGCATGTATTTTTGTAGAAAACTCAGGAGTGTACAAAGCTAATTATATTAGGCGGGTTAACACTGCCGCGAAATTAGTAAGAGTCCAGCCCGGGCCGAACTGTTCGTTTTAATTGTGCAGTGTATTGTGACCATGAAAGAGCGGTTTCAGTGGATTTGTTATGTATATGATTAGATAATTTATATGAACCTATTGGTAGCTTCGTCACTTCTTTATAAATTGTAAATTAAATGTCATAACTGTAGTGTATCTGTGAAACAGATATATACATTGTCTCACGTACACCAGTGGTGGGGATAGCTCATAGCTGTCATTAGCTGTCATTAGTCAGTCGACGGCCGATGCCGGACTGGAATGGACGTGTTCCCGCACTATTGAGTGTAGTGGTGAGCCAGTGCAATTCTACATCTATACGTACTGTAAGTACAGTACAAGTGGCGACGAGGTAAAAGGTCAGTGTTATATAAAGAGTACGCGTGCAATAAAAAGTTTTAAGAAATTTAATAAAAAAGAGAGAGGGTATGTAGGTAGTGTCATATAACATACCAGAATTCATTTTGAAATGTTAAAGCCACAGAATAACTTTTACGTCCGTTGGTTCATATTAAATACAAATGCAATTTCAATCTAATCCGAAATCTTTCACTAGTTAAAATAGAACGATAAAATAAAAATAAAAATCTGTCGAATATTAATCTAGTAATTAGAATACGCGGTTATTTTGGTTTGAATAATTTATTTCAATTTAAGTAATTTATTTTCAAGACATGTGAGCATAATATAATGTAATCAGGAAAGGTTAAACTTCTTGTTATTTTGAGTTAATTATTCGGTATATCCCACATTGAGGAAACCTAGTTTAGTGGCTTCTGTGATAATAGATATTTAATGTACAGTACCTTGTTTAGGTTGTTGGAAAATAATTACTCACTCACTATTTAATTGCGCTTATTTGTTCCACTCGGAAGGAGAAAATATATGTATAAACTTACTATGTACACACCGAATTCATAATACACTTATAAGAAATTAAACAATAAATACTGATAAAACAAATAGACCTGCATTCAAGGAATAATAACGAACGATTTTAAATTTAAACAGAATTAAACTGTATTGAAACCTGTATTGAGACCTGCATTCAAGGAATAATAACGAACGATTTTAAATTTAAACAGAATTAAACTGTATTGAAACATTTTAGAACTACCCGCACATTAATGAATATTTTAGTCGCAGAACGCATACAACGCTTATACCGCGACTCGTTTAAATGCGAATATAAATATGAAATAAAATATTTAAATATACTTGTTTGAGTAATATATACATAATATGATAAAAAATGCATACACTAAATACTGTGTACTAAATAATGTTATTATATTATTCAAGTGGCAAACTATTTAAGTGTCTTAACGTTTTCACGACTGCTACTTATCGTGAACAACATCGACCAACCTACATATACTACTGTAAGGATTTATCTTTAATCAATTTCATTAAAATTAAAAATTAGAAATAAATATTTAAAATGTCGTTAGACTATAAATAGATTAGGTAAATTGATATATCCATGTTTGTTTAATGCATAACATTTAGCCACAATATAAATACAAGTGGTAACTTGTAGTAATTACCAAGATGTGACAAAGTATTTTGGACTCACAACCGTCATTGTTATAATTTTATATCATTATGACATTACATGTAAATTGGGCGGCATGGGACGACCTCCCACAAGATGGACAGACGACCTGGTTCGAGTGGCTGGGAGTCACTGGATGCAGGCCGTCCAGCAGTGGACGTTCCATGGCTGAAACGACGACGACGACGTGTAAACTCGTTTGAATTTCATATTCTATTTGAAATGAAAATAGATGGACTTCCATTAAATTGGAGGTATTGACTTCCATTAAATTGGAAGTATGGACTTCCATTAAATTGGAAGTATGGACTTCCTTTAGATAGGAGGTAGGGACTTCCTTTGAATAGGAGGTATTGATTCCCTATAAATAGGAGGTATGAAAGAAAGAAAGATGACTTCCTTTAAATAGGAGGTAGGGACTTCCTTTGAATAGGAGGTGTTGATTCCCTATAAATAGGAGGTATGAAAGAAAGAAAGAAAGATGACTTCCTTTAAATAGGAGGTAGCGACTTCCTTTGAATAGGATGTATTGATGCCCTTTAAATAGGAGGTACTGACTTCCTTTAAATAGGAGGTATTGATTTCCTTTAAATAGAAGGTATGGACTTCCTTTAAATAGGAGGTATGGGTTTCCTTTGAATAGGAAAAATTGACATTCCTTAAAGGGGAGAACAGAGAGAATGGGAGACGAGGCTGCTTCACATTCGAACGTTTTAAATGGGAAAATGTATCCAACAATTCTACGTGTCACTCTTTGGTTGGTGCCAAAGGTAAGGTGTCGAGGTCGACAAGTGCCAGCAGGCGGGCAACTTCACCTTGCGCAGCATGGATGGCGCTGCCGCTCTCACCACCGCTTCGAACGTCATGTCATCGCGTCGTGCACCGCACGAATCGAGTAGAATCGAGCGTCGTGCTTCGAGCGTCGAGTTTCGAGCGTCATGCATCAAGTACGCAACACGATATACCCTCCTAGGTACCGTGACATCACACCTGGCTCCGCGACACCATGCCTGGTGTTCGCTACCACGTCGAGCAACGTGTCAACACGTCCAGCCGGTGCTCATCGGAATCCAGGGTGACATGTAACTGGGTGACTGGTACCAAACTAATCTGTATTGCAATCATTCACATAAAACGGTCAGTAGACAACATTTGACATTGAGTGTGCAATTAGAAAAATAAATTAGGTTTTCAAACTGTAGTAACTTCACAATGTTGGTAATACTGAACAGATTTTGTTGTAGGTTGTAACGTACAAAACCAGTGTGTAGTTAAATCTTATTAGGTACATTAAATTTAACCCAACGTTATACGCAGTTATATAATTATTATCTCGTGTGATATTACTAGTATTTCACGTAGTTTGGAACCTACTGATGTTCTACATCAGTAATTCATGATATAAAAAAAAATCCTGTGGCGTAAGGACGTCTTTCATATTAATTACACGAAAAAAGGAAGGAAGGAGGAATAAATACTCAAATTATGACCAGATATCAGAATAAACTATATTAGCGACGTGTAAAGTTAATACTGCAAAAATAGTTTAATTTCTAGAAGTATTACAATCTACAGTAAAATACCAGACAATTTTAAACAACTACCTATAAATATATTGCAGACAGGGTTGATAAATTGGTTAATAATTAAAAAACAATCCTGTGACTTTATAAATCACAAAATATAATAATTAATAAATAATAAATTAATTATTGACATCATATTGGACATACATTTGCAATAATAATATTATTAGTGTAAATTCGTTATGTATCGAAATAACAGTAATTAGTGTTGTGCGACATATCTACCTAATATTGTTTAATGTAATTTAAAATATAAATAATTTCTCGCTCAACTACGAGTGGAAGGAATAAGAATCCTTATAACTTGTATATAGGTAATATCTTTGTAATTACATTCCGCAAATAATGATGATAATATGAATTTAAATATGTAACAACTTAACGGTTTTGTAACTAGCAAGTTAACACTAGCAAAGAAAGACATTGAATTGAACGTAAACGATAAACATTCACTTGTCCATATTATATTATAATGAAAAACCATTTGCGAATTATTTTGAATTGGTTTCTTGACTACCCGCGTTAGTACTAAGTACTAGTACGTACTAGTCGACAGATCTTACCCGTGACAAATCGAAATGACATGCTATGCAAAGACAGCTTTATTACTACTCGAATAAAGATGAAAAGTAATGCGTTAAGTAGTTGCATCAAGAGATTTAATAAGCTTTTCGTAACTTTTATTTAAGACGTGATTTCCATTTTACTTTAATGTTTATTTAATGGAAAATATGTGGTGTACAGTGCCTTGACTATGGAAAAAGAGGCAGGTTTAATTTAATCGAATAAAAGGTAAATCGAAACACTTAATACTCGGATAATTTAATACTTTCTTATTTACGCAGTTCATAATAAAATCTAACAGATAATTACAGAATTAGAATACGTATCTTGAATTGGTTTTTGAAGGTTGTACATTTTTATTGTTTAAGGTAATTTAGAATTCAAACAAAAGGTACTTAGATCTCATGAATGTTTGGGTCTGTTGAAGATTAAGATATTTAGATTATTTACACAAATAATACAAAAATAGCACGGTTATTGGCGACACTACGTCTACATAATAATATTATCGTCAGATCCTCAATTGATTTAAAGGAGAAACTGAACACGTTTTCGGTAGGTAATTGTGTAGCTTTAGAATTCAGAACGCAAATCCTAAACGTTGAGACATTTGTAGATGTAGCATTGAATTTGGTGGTGTACACTCACCAGTACGGAATCTTGGCCACTTACAAATTTGCCGATATAAAAAAAAAAGAATAAAGTTAATAAGTTTGAAGATAAGTAGTCTATACTTTAAACTTAATTTAGGTAGTAAAATATGAAGTTTAATAATAAGTTTTGCCCTATTTTCTGAGCAAGCCAAAATTTGTAAATTTAGATACCAATGTCACATTTTCCATAACTGTCTAAATTTGTTGAACTGTCGAATCCTACAAAATGTCTAATCACTTTGAAAGGATAGGCGTTGTTTATAAAATGTTCGATAATGTTATACACTTTTATACAATATTCGTTTGAATAGAAAAAATTTTTTGAAAAGGAAGGGCAGGGGTGGAAGCTAGTACGGAATGAGTCAATCAAGTATCAAACGAGTAGGTTTGATAAGTATGTTCTGATTTTAAGAGTTCTTCATTAACTTAGGTTTCAAGTTCTATTGGGAATTATTGATTGATAACTTGATAACTGTATAATTCTATAATTTTTCATTATGTGATTATTTGGAGTGAAAATTAATTAATTTTGAAAAAGGAAGGGATGTAGTGTATCTGTGAAACAGATATATATGACGGCGCCACCGTCGAAGCTTTAAAAAATAACGAACGGCGAACCGATATAAAGCAGCGCGCGCGCACGACTCGGGTCATTCGTTCGCCGACCGTTGCCGAGTGCACATCTATTACGAGCTTACTATTACTTATTTGTGATATTTATTTTATTAGTGGTTATAATTGTAATACCAAGTGATTGTATTAGAAATGACTGTATTGTAAAACTGACATGATTAAAAAAAAGAGCAACTATGGAGTTTCTTGCCGGTTCTTCTCTGTAGATACTGCTTTCCGAATCGGTGGTAAATAAAGAAATGTTTGAGATTGAGGTGTTTCTTTGCTCGATTACCCAACGCAACGCCCACATTCTACACCTTTCGCCGATATCAGAATTGGGATGAAATCGAGCAAATGAGAAAACACGTGGCGATAACCTGGATACAATTAATGCGTGCGCTGATTAAAAGACAAAATGCCGCAACCACGTGGCACTTCGATCCAGTTTCAACGGGAAGAGGCATCCTACAGATCTACGAGCATACGTGTCACTGAGCAGCCGGTGACAAAGGGAGAGCTCGTTATGTGCTCGTATGGACCCCGTATCATCGAGAGCAGCGCTTCATCATGACTTCACAAGTCTGGCATCGCAGCGTTATCGCAGTAGCAGTGGCGCGGGCGGTGCGCCTACAAGCCGTGTGGTTCATGGCAGAGGAGGGTTATGGTGTAACGAAACGACGCGTTGGCAGCTGCCACTCGGCACATGTATGAGGCTAAGTGCTGGTGAATCTGGTCAGTCGTACTATTTTTATTACTATGTTTCTGATGTTCTCTTGTAAGAAATCGGTCAGTAGATAACATTTCACTTTGAGTGTGCAATTAGATAAAGAAAGTAAGGTTTTTAAAATGTAGTAACTTATTTGAAAGAAAAAGGAATTTATTGCCAAAAACATTAATTACAAAATTTATCTTAAAATTAATTGAGGAAAATCGTCACAGCCTCAGCTAAATGCTGCATAAAAACAGCGCTGATTTACAGGCCGTACAGATTTTGTTAAAAGTTGTAACCTACAAGACCAGTGTAATAATAGTTAAATCTTATTGCATTTAACTCGACTTATTCACGCAGTGATGTTATTATTAGGTCGTGCGATATTGCTTTACGGTTTTGTAGTTAGTTAAATCTTATTCCATTACATTTAGCCCATCTTAGTTACGCAGTGATAAATTATTATCAGTACCTAGGTCGTGTGACTTGTATTTCACTTATTCAGGGAC
>CAJQZM010031619.1:0-28908 GCA_907164665.1 Colias nastes | reverse complement strand
GTTTGATTTTGTTTTGTTGTGTGTGTGCAATAAAGTGTTTTTTATTTTTTATTTTTTATTTTATTTATAATAACCGACACGTTTGATCAGTGAAAGCATATTTACAAATTAATGATATATTAATTATATAAATCAGATGGCAAATCGTACATTACTGCTACAAAAACCTTTGAAAGTTTATTTTCTTGTGAATCCTACAGAAATATTTGAATCTCTTATCTAGTATCATTAAAAAATCTCTATCTTCTATTTTACACCTGGTACCAAAGCCATGGCTGTTATATGGGAACTCTTTAGTTTATGCAGGTTAGTCCTGTTCAGTTAATTGGTTAAGTACAGATCTGACACGAAACTTGACTAGAGTCATTTCGTGTGTACAAATAGCTTTTTTCAAATTCTTCTCATTTATTTAACTTTATTCTAAACAGACACGATTTAAAATGTTTTTTGCGCTCGCATACCGCCTCTACGCCAAAACCATGCCAGACTATTTCCCGGGGATTTGTACTTGACCATTACCTATGACATCAGTGCCTTTAACTAAACAGGGGGTTACCATAATATATTAAAGCAGTATTACTTCTAGTGTGAAACAATGTCAAAGCAATATCGTACTTATAGCGCCGTCACTTTTCTGCACTCGAATTAATACTGCTTTAAGACATGGTAGCCAGGGCGGACCTGCATAAAGTAAAGAGTTCTGAGAACACCGTTTTATATAAAAGTTGAACGGTCAATGAATAAGCCGTACATAAGGAGAGGAAGAATAAAAATAAGACACACTCCTGAAAGGATAATCTCTTTGCTTTTAAAGGATTTACTTTGTAATTAAATTTCATTTACGGAAGTAATGCATTATGCACGGTCAGAAAATAAAACTATATGTTCTTAAGTTACGCCATTTCTAATTAACTTTAATCGAAATGGTTAGCTCGTTTTTTTTCGACCTTTTTGTGAATGTACGGTCAGTTACTATCGTTTTATTACTGGAGATTGATATTTAACGAATGTATTTGTTAGTAATTATTAGTTACTAGCTTTCCGCCCGCGGCTTCGCCCGCGCAGTCAAAGAAAAACCCGCATAGTTCCCGTTCCCGTGGGATTTCCGTGATAAAACCTATCCTGTCCTGGGGTAAAAAGTAGCCTATGTCCTTTCTCGGGTATCAAAATATCTCTTTACCAAATTTCATGCAAATTGGTTCAGTAGTTAAGGCGTGATTGAGTAACAGACAGACAGACAGAGTTACTTTCGCATTTATAATATTAGTATGGATTAGTCTTCATTTGAAACTGAAAAGTTCTTCAGCGGTTACAAAGGGCTTCCCCCGTCCACCATCTTAAAGCAGTATTATTTCCAGTATGGAAAAATTCCAGCGCTCTATCTCTATAGGTACTATAAAGTGTATGTAGACGCTATTATACTGGGAATAATATTGCTATAATACATGGTGGTATCCCTTTAAGTGGGTTGGATGATGTACTTTGTTAGAATTTCAAAGTAATTGATACGGCATTGTGGAGTTTGGAGCTTGAAAAAAATTTTGATTAAGTAGATATTATTGTATTATAAAAGCATGTGTGATTTTAACAATTATTAATATGTGACCTAAATCTTTGTGCACACTGCATGAAATTGAATTTTACTTAGATAGAGATAGAATATTAAACAAATATAAAACAATAAATAGTACACATTAAAATGCAAAGCCAAAATAGTTGTTCACATCATAATTTTGGGAATATACAAGAATTTAAACTAAAGCATATCGTCCTGGTATCTTAATCAAACTTAACTTAAAACAAACGAAAGAAAGCGCTCTTATTATGAGAGCAGAATTTCCACCGAAGTTTCCACCCAAAGTACAATATTATAAGAAGAATAAACTTTCGATTTTGAAATTTATGTTTTGGTAAGATTTTTGTCAATTTATAGACTGAAATTGGCAAATCAATACTTGTTTGTAAGGTATATGGCATTCGTTGAAGGTATTAGTTTATTAGCAGGTTAGTTTAGGATGTAGTGCTCAGAAACGTCAAAGCTATGTCAAAGCTTATTATTAGTAATCTACAAATATGAATATATGTTTAGTCTGCATGTAGGATCAAGGTTTACATCATTGAAGCGTAAATCCATACCACAGAACATATTATATACTCAGGATCCATACACCATCGCATATCTAAATAGTGACAACTGTTGATATTGAGATATCTGAATATACAAATTAATTTCCTAGGTAGGTAATGTGTTTGATAATTATCTGTATTTTCGCTAACAGCGTAGTTTTAAGAGCCAACAAAACGAGTGAGAGAATTCAAAATTAAGTTTCTACCCCGTAGAGCGCGACAGGGACAACTGCAGCTCGGGCCGAAAATACCTAGGAAAATTACGCAAATTCGACGTTCCGTAGTCCCCTGTTTCCTCCTCCAATACTGGACCGATATAATTACTTTTTTCATAATTTAGTAGAGAAAAGTATAGGCTATGTTCCTACGTTTTGCTTTTTTTATATAATGTTCAAAAATTTGTTTTATGAAAGACGGAACATAACGGAAAATCTGTCCTATTTCTTACGTTTTGAAAGATTCATATCTTTTTTAATAATTTAAATATGACAAAAAGGAAGTAGGAACATGGCTAAAGTTACCATAGATTAATAATAAAAAATATATTGCTCTAGTGGCACAATCCAGGGAGAAAACAGGGGACTACGTTTGTATAGAAAAACGGCTCTTTTGTTTGCTCTTAATACTGGTATATTTAATTACACGAACACCAAATTTAACAAATATGCATTTATCATTCATCATTACTAATCAAGTCACGTTTTAAGGACTTGAATTTATTACCTACATGATCTAGGTATATTTTATTCGAATTAAAATTTTTCCGTTTTTTTTTTATTTTTCAAGGATGAAATAATGGCTTTTAAGCAAATAAAGAACCAATTAATAAATGTACAAACAAGTTTCTCGTTTAATATCACTTTGAAATATTTTATTAAGTACTTACAATGAAAACATTTGAATCTGAGCTTAAAAAAAATAATGGTTTGCATTATTCTTGCAACACAAAGCAAAAATTAGAAAATTTCCATGAAATTTTTTCAATTCAGTGGACTGGAGCATAGTAAATATTTTTCATTGTGTCAACGGGAAAAATATCGGTATAATTGGTATAATCCGTATTAGAAGTGGGCGTTTCGATAACGATAACTGATTTCGTTATACAACGATACACCTTAAACGCAAGGATCTCCCGTGCCCACGCTTCCTTGGAACCTTCGAAAGCGTCCCCTCCAAGCAGGGGTGGGCTTCGTATATAAATATTCGCCTAAGGCGTCGAGACGGAGAAGTTTCGCAGTCGACTCGTAGGCAAGGCCGTCCCCGCCCAACATGCGAGGGATTCGGAGCCCAGTGGTCAGTTTCATTTATTAAGTTTTTCAAATTCTTTTCGAGTGTTACATTCGCGGTGTTATCGTTTTTCAATTTAAATTAAAAATGTGGTTTTTAAACTAGTGTATTTTAGCCGCGCGCCCGAAAATTACAATACTTAAATATTTAATATCACGTAGTTTGACAAATCAGTAGCCGGTTCCAATGTTAGCTCTGGTTAAATTTACTCTTCAAACTTTACATCGAAAGCTATTACGTGCTTGTTACTAATCGACAAATGTTGTCCGAACAAACAAATTGTGTTGACGCATATTTCACGTTACAAAAACAACGCATAAAAAATAGGTGTTAAATAACGAAAAGTTTATTTGGTTGTTGTAAATACGAAGTGCTTTTATTACTGTTGACGTTTTATATTATATTTTTACTCAGATTCGAGCGAAAGGTTATTCAACGGCACTTTTTAATGAAATTTAAAAGTACACGCCGTATTGCTTAAATTTTTTATTTTGTTCGGCAACAAAAGATCAGTAGGTACGATTTTAACCTACTTTGCTTTTTGGCGATATCCGTAAGTTCAAATGTTTGTAATGAAAGGGAAAGCACAAATCCTCGTTTAAGTTTATAAACACAACAACAGGTGGAACGTAATATTACTCACAAGTTTATATAATCGATTGTTTTGCCAAATATGGAAACGCTCATCTAAATTTGGTGTGTCCTAATACTTAAAGCGTGTAGGACGTAGGTATCGCCATATTTTTTACTTTCTCATATAAAAAAGCGGACACATAATAATAATTATGCTTTATCCAGATAGCGGACACTATTAATTAAATTATCAGTTTTCCGCGTTATTGAATTATATTTTCCATTTTAAAACATATTGAATTTCACATTAAATGTGAAAAAGCAATATCATTTTACCGGCATCATTTCATTATTGAATTCATAGCATTGAAAAATATTATACGTTTTTATCCGCCGATGAAAAGAAGGCACTGACCTATGTCACACGTTTTTAGACGAAAGAAAAGTGACGTCGTGGAAACAAGCTTTTTCCCGTTTTCCGCATTATTAATTACCTGTAATTAATTTTATGATTGTAATTCTAAAGAAGCTATTTATATCACTGGAGCTAGAAGATTACAGGGGTCCTATTAAATATTAAGGTTATGGCTACGGGAGACTACAATTAAACCTTTTTTATACTAGTATTTAAAAGATTTTATGGGAAACTCTCAGTCCAAAAAAAATGTGTGCGTGTACTAGTTAGTGTACACACGTAAGAAGTGAAACTTCTTTATGACCTTATTTTTCAAAAAATAATTTACTATATGCAACTTTACAGAAATACGTCGAATCATGCGTGATAGGGATAAGAAAAAGATGGCGCGTAACGGAAAAATGTCACGCGTAACGAAAAAAATGTTACACTAAATTTTTTTCCAACCCCGATAAAGAAGTTTCACTTCAAAAATGTTTGCAGGAATTTATTCCCAATATAAATAACTTAATAATAAATTGCTCGTGAAATTAAGTACCAGGGCTTCAGAAAATAAAAGTGGTGCCCTGTCAAATTTACGTGCTCTGAAAATGTTGGTATCGTAAACAAAGAATATATCGTTATATAATCGCGGGGTCACGAGCGATCTCAATTCATATGTAATTATAACAGTAAAGGTGCGATTAAACGACGCGCAAACACGCGAGCCGAGCCTGGCTCGGCTCGTGTTCCGCCGCGCCACGCGCCGTGTAAACAACTGCGCTCGGCGCGGCTCGGCAAAGTTTGCACGATCCATCACTTGTCGGTTTTTTCAACACAGATCAAAGGCGCGGGGCTCGGCTTGTGTTAATACGCGCCGTCTAAACAGATGTCACTGTCTATTTTGTATTGATGTGTAGCCGCCACGGACGGCTCGGCTGGCGTAGGATCGTGCTACCCCGCGTCGTTTAAACGAGCAGGCTTGCGTCCGTATTTAGCCGAGCCGCATTTCCACGGACGGCTCGGCTCGCGTAGGATCGGGCTAGCCCGCGTCGTTTAATCGCACCTTTACATTATATTATGTAAGTTTTGTTGATATTCATCGAGGTTCGTCTGAGCGCCATTTAATAGTCTCGTCGTGTTTACATCGCATTGTTTTGTTATTATAAAATTAGGTTCACTTCTGTATTGAGAGCATTTTTTTGTATTGTATTTAATATGTAATTGTAAAAAATTGGAAAACTCATATCTTTTTAGTTAATAATCATAAAAATAACAATTGTTATGTAAAAGCAAAATTGATATATTCTATAGTTTTAATAAATAGGTATAGCGTAAGGTGGATAGCACTTTATATGGAGATATGTATAATTACTTTTTCTAGTTAAGAAAGCGGATTTAAAAGGTTATTGCTTGTAATAAGCATGTCATTCTATGAGCGGAATCATTTACATAAAGAAAGTATAATTGTGATAGAATTTACCATAAAGTATTTTTAATCTAAGCAAAATGATTAGACTGTGCTTCAAAAATTAAACGCCCATAAAAATTATACGACCTAAAAATAGGACGTTAACTTGAGAGATAAATTAATTATTTAATGACAGAACTCTACATGAATTTTCCATGAAAATGTCGCTTGATTCAAGTCATCTTAATTAATTAATATCGATTACTTATAAATACGGTATCAAAGAACTGAAAGCAATTTGATAAAAAGCTTGAATACATACAATATCATAATTTGCGAACATGTTCAAACAAAATTACGACGATCGATAAATGTACGACGAATTACTACTCATTACTGTTACCGGGCTTAATATAATATCCATCCAATTTATTATACGCATTCATTAATTCACGACCAATAATAAATTAGCAGGTACATTGGCAGCTGGCACATACTTATCGAAATGTACCATAGGTCACATTGTATTAAAAACTCTTATATAACATGCGACAGTCACATAAAAAGTTGTTTAATAAATTCCAAAATGGATTACGCTGTCGCCACATCATTATTCTTGTTTGTCCATTTAATTTGTTAATAATATCTGTGCAATACGTTTCTCTTTAAGCCTCCCAGTCGTAAAAACTCTACATGTTATTTCGCCCGTCCGTTCGCGTAAATTGTGCTAATGAACATACATACACTTTCAAATTTCCATTTACCACTTATATAACCCTCTAATATAATAAACAATTTTTATATTTAACACTCTAGACATAATAAATCATCTGAAAGTGGCGCCTCGATCTGCAAGCGTCGAAGAATCGATCGACTGGATCTTTCCAATATTCACTTATTTATTGGAAACGATATTAGTCACATATTTTAAATGTCAGGAAAAACCATAATTTAATTTTAATCAATGGTACAGCTGTAAATAGCTAAACAGCTCTTTCAACAATATAGAGAATAAATAAAAAAATAAAATCAGCTGTCGAAAAATTAAAAAGAAATACATAGTTCTAATCTAAAATAAACTTTATGACCGCAAAGTATCTTGTTTATGGTCAATCATGATATCTTTTACATATATAAATGACGCAATTCGTCCTACATGGATTTATAGATATACATGTCGGCGACCGGATCGTCCGTATTGTATAACAATGCAGGTTTAAGGCTTTGTTTGTGATAATGAGATAATTAAAACGTCAACTTTCCCCATGGTTGCCTTAACGGTACAAACGTGTACTAATACACGACTTCCTACTTCAGCATCGGCTCGACTGGTTGATGTGTCTCACTTTCCTTTTGTTCTTGTTATGCAATCAAAATAGTTCTAATAAACAAGTAACAAGTGCACGAGTGAAACTTTTTGGGCAAAGATTAAGATCAACTTTCGTCTAAGATATTATATCAATAACATAATACCCATTGTTTAAACTCGATTCTTGTTTAATAGTTACATGGCTGTGCGACTTTAATAGCTATGCGTTCCGCTCGCGTGATAACATTGGCATTAAATTGATATTGTAATGTTTTTCTTTTGTTGCAGATTGCCCTTGCGGTAATCCTCTATGTCGCTCTGGTATCGGGCAAGGCGTTGATACCTCAAGAACAACAACCGCAGCAGCAGTTACAGAAGGTAGATCGTAAGGATGTCGCACAGAACCGTGATGGCTACGATTACCCAGCGCCGAATGATGTAGTCACTCCATTCCAGGATGGTCCACATCTAGGCGATGATCACGACATAGGCGATCATCATGATCATATCGAACACGATCACCACGAAGAGCACCATATTGAAGAGCACCACGAACATGATGATCACCACGATCACCACGATCATCACGACCCTGGCTTTTGGAAGAAGAAATTAATCTGGAAACCGGGATGGAAGAAGATTTGGAAACCAGCCAAGAAACAAATATGGAAGCCTTCTTGGAAGAAGATCTGGAAACCTTTATGGGTGGATATTAAAGTTCCTGTGTGGAAAGAGATCAAGGTCCCTGACTGGAAAAAGATTTACAAACCGGAATGGAAACCTATCAAAGTTCCGGCATGGAAAGAGGTGAAAGTACCAGATTGGAAGAAAATAACTGTTCCCGTATGGAAAGATATAGTAGTACCAGGTTGGAAGGAAATTCAGGTCCCCGCTTGGAAGAAGCTTTGGAAACCCGAATGGATCAAGGTCGGAGTACCCGGAGAAAAATACTTGGGCAAAGACCATGATGGCTGGGAATATACATCGCATGACCTTTGGAAAAAGAAGCTCATTTGGAAACCAATTTGGAAGAAGTACTGGAAGCCAGGTAAAAAGCAAATCTGGATTCCGGATAAGAAACTAGTTTGGAAAGACGAGTGGAAACAAATTTGGAGAACCGAGAAAAAGCAGATCTGGATTGATGACAAGAAACTCGTCTGGAAAGAGGCCTGGAAACAAATCTGGAAACCATCGAAAAAACTGATCTGGGTACCTGACAAGAAATTGGAATGGAAGGAAGCTTGGAAACAGATCTGGGTACCTGACTGGAAGCAAATTTGGGTTCCTGGAGTGAAGAAGATTTGGCGTCCGGTTTGGATATCAGAGTGGTTCCCTTCACCAGATCATCACGAGCATGTCCATGAACACGGCTGGGACAGAAACGATAATGCTGAAGCTGGAAATGAGATATCTACCAATACCGTACCCGTTTCAGATCAACCGACTAGTACACCACCACCTCAAGCGATCATGTGGAAATTCCCAAAGTAAACGTATACTCGTAGCCCTCGTACTTACTCGAACGCGAATCGCAAACGGATTCAATGTATTGATAAACATTCCTGTCCCGGGAATCATTGCCATATTATGAAGACAATAATTATGATTATTGTAGGAACGGAAGCTTGGCATCAAGCACCGCAAATAGGTAAATATATTTTGTATTAAATCTATTTGCGTGGCGAAGTATATTATATGCGATGCGATGTTTCTATTGATGTTAAATTAGGGTCACATTTTATAATACGCATCGGCTCTGCGTTGTGACGTAAGTAGTTCCTAGCATGTAAGCGACACAGTCTGTGTCATGAAGCGGCTTAAAATTATTTATGTCATTATTTGCGGAAAAGCTTTAAATGTTAAACTTAAGACAATAATATATTATGAACAAAAGTCCTCCGGAGGAAGTTTACGGCTATGAGTTGATTATATTATTTTCCAAGTGCCACAGTATCGGCTTCATTGATGCCAAAGTCATAGAGAGGCGTGGTTTGCTCAACCGCAGTAGATTTGTTTGTGTTTAACTGAGACACACGGGAGTGATGCGGGAACCTTCAAGAAATGGTTTACTTTTTGCCCTTAATTGAATGACTGATAACGGTTACCCCACTGATGTTTGTGCGTTGTTGTTTTGTGAATATTAGGTTATTATTATTTTTAAGTTGATTATAGCGAAACCAAAATACATGTTAATGTTAATGTTTTAAATAAATGTCGTTCGTTAATAAATTAACTTTCATTTCCTCTTGAAATTATAAATTTATGCAACTCTATTTTATGTAATATGCTGGTTTTAATATTTCAGCAATTATTTATTTATAATGAATATCATATTAATTATTAGATGACATATATAAGTAATGAGAGTTAAAAATAATAGAAAAAGAAATGTTAATAGTGATTTGGAATTTGAACCCACTTTTTTGCAATAGACTACTTTGTGACCAACAAAATAATCATAAGCGAAATTTTGGGCATTCTATGTAAATGATTGGGTGGAAGAAAATCCACTCCTGCGCAAATATATTCCATTCCATAGTATTTATTAGATTTAGAAGCTTTTTTAATGTTTGCAATTTTTGTCTGTAAATCATTTTTGACGGTATTTGAAATTTAATGCAGTAGGTTTGATTTGATCTAAAACTATCACTTATCACATATATTTGTTTTATTCATAGACTGACTACACAAGACAGAATTGTATGGTACTTAAACAGAACACACAGAAAATCAAATGTAAATCAATATTTTTGAGTAGATATACTTTATATACTACCAAACATAAAGAATCTATTTTCATTCGAATTTATTGTCTTCTAACAATACTTATAACTTCCATACAATGTGGTACAATAACATTATAAAAAATATTATTTAGTATAATATTTTGTCGTTAAAGAGATAATTAAATTGATGGGAATATTTTTATACAATGCCGGAAAAATACAATAGCTTTCATGGACGATATTATGGTACATGTTGATATAATATGTAGGTACTGTTGTATTATACGAAACTGTTTTATTTTAATTTTATTCTGGACTTTGAAATAAAGTCATCAGAAAATCGACACGCACTTGGCCAGCCTACTGGATTATAGCCAATACCCTCATCAGCTGCTGTGGGAACATAAGATGATGATGATGATGATATTGATGATCTAAATTCTAAACTCTAAATCTGCTAATTAGGGAAGCCTTAATTACATTTTTCTTAAATCGGATTATCCGTTCAACTATGAATTCTCATTGATACAGATTCCAGTACATTATATTGATAAAATCATTAAAACTCTGTCGTTTAGCTAAACATGGGTTAAATAAACATAGGTACACATTATTTATTTATACATACATATTTAAACTTCCAACTGCTGAGGCGAGCTCCCCGCAGTGTGTTATTTGAAACAATTCGTGCCGATGTAAAAATTCCCTTTATAAAACAAATACTGTTTGTGTTTTACATTTGCAATCTATTCGTTTAATTCTCTTGGAAGTACGAGATTCCGATACGTCGTTATGTTATCCGTATTGACCTATATAATTCTTTTATTTAAAATGTTTGTATATTAGGTATTATTATTACCTAAGTATTAATGAATTTGCATGCATATTATATTTCTTTTTTGATTAAATTTGGTACTAAGACTACATAATTTGATAAGACGAATGATTACATATTATACAAACTAGCATTAAACCTGTGTACAGATAAGTTCATTCGTCTTTTATAGGTGTTAAAAGCTGTCTAGAGTCTGCGAATAGCCTATTATGGGATGCTTGGTTATACTACAAGTACCGGTATGTGCATAAGTAGATATAGAAAGCTGGAAGCAAGGTTATATAAAGCAGAGCTTATGCAATGCACTAGCTATGTAACAATATTTGTTTATGACCGATGTTTGTTACCGAATAATAGGCAATGGAGTTAGGATGATTAAAGTTATTAGAAGGATTAGTTAAGGGGCAGTTTTCGTGATTGTTCCAGAGAAGTAGGTGGGTATATATATGTGTGTATCGGCTTGTAGTAAAGTATTTCCTATTGAGATGGACCTTTTATTTGATGAAAGGAAAGATAACTATTTGTATTAATGAGATTAAGCATTGATTATAAATGATTATTATAGGTTAAGATTCAGTCGCATTTACATACTCTACTCTACTGTAGAGATAATAGAGTAGTAGAGATATATTGTTAATTTACCTCTACTTCCAAGTTTATGGTTCAATTATTATTTAAGCTGTATGAAATATCAAATGCTTATTTACATATATTCGTATAATACATTTTTTTAATTAAATCTATACTAATATTATAAAGCTGAAGAGTTGGTTTGTTTGAACGCGCTAATCTCAGGAACTACTGGTCCGATTTGAAAAATTATTTCATTGTTAGATAGCTCATTTATGTAGGAAGGCTATAGGCTATATATCATTACGCTAAGACCAAACCGCGGAGCACAACTAGTAAAGTATAAAGTACAATAAAGTAAAAAAATATACCCACGCAAATAGACAGGAGACACGTGCACATATATCGACCAAGCGAACAGTTACTTCACACCTAAAAAAATTGGAAAAATATACGGTAAAGTTTTTAAAAATGTACACTGACTATCTGAAAAAGACCAAAGGCACTTTATTGGCAATATTCTCACACACATGAAAATGTGTAGTTCTATTTTTTACGGTCTCGAATTTTCCAATTTTCCGAATCATACTAATATACGAGATGGTGTGTTGTTTAATCGTACAACGTATATTCTGTGATTTTACGATGAAGAATGCGGAAAATAAAGCCATCTACAAATATATACTTAAAGCAATTTAAAGTTAGTTGTTGGAGGTACAATTTGTATCAATGAAGGATAGAGCAGAGAGTTGTTATTTGTTTTGCATTATAATGGTAGTAAGCCGTAAAAATACGGTCTATGATAATTATTTATTAAAACTAATTCTACTTATTATTGAAAGTTAAAGATACACTAATGGTAATTAAATATTTCACAAACTAGTTTTTAGTTTAATCACCACCAAAGATGGTAAAACCTTAAAGATATGGTGAACTTTGTATGTAAGAAAAATATTTATTCTTTATAAGTAGTTATATCTATTAATTTCTTGAAGTTCTGGGATAATTGCACCTTTCAATAGAAACATTCGAGTTTATAAGAAGCTCTCGTAACTGAAAAGTTCGATCATCTGAAGCTGCAATTGGAAGTTTGTAAAATTTTTCTTTGAGAAAATTTTTCATTTGAATGTAGGTAAGTTTGTTAACTAACTGAATTATTGGCTATTGGAACTTTTTTTTGAATTGCTTTATTTTTCTGTAACGGTATTAATAAATACAGCTTTTTGCCCTCTGAGAGTTTTGTCCTAACAATATCCAAACATTGGGCTTTAGGACCGGAGGCCATAGATTTTAGTTTTCAAAAAATTGGGAATAACAATATTGTCAAATGAGAAATGGATTTAAAATTTCATTTTTTACTTTACAAAAAACGAATCTGTGTAGGCATACAAATACACAGATTCTTTTATTTAGTTATATAAAATTAAATTTTAACGACATAGACGACGAATACAGACTTCCTAAAGAGAAATGTAAATCTGTTTCTACAATTATAAACTTAAACAATAACAAGTTGTGTATTATTCACAAACCCTATTAATAAACTAAGAAGTTTTCCATAAAATTAGGTCAATTGAAATTGTCGTTATCATGTTTTGTAAAGTTCTAAAATAATTTTATACTAGCTGTGCCGTGCGGTTGGATCGACGGACCATCATCACTTCATCACTACATAGTATAAAACAAAGTCGCTTTCTCTGTCCCTATGTCCCTATGTCCCTATGTCCCTTTGTACGCTTAAATCTTTGAAACTACGCAACGGATTTTGATGCAGTTTTTTTTAATAGATAGAGTGATTCAAGAGGAAGGTTTATATGTATAATAACACCCATTAAATAGTGGAGAAGTACTGTTATTTTTGAGGTTTCTAATGTGATGTCGTAAAAAATTACATTTTTTCCGCTTACATTGCAAACGCAGGCTGAACCCTACGAGTTTTATCAAAATAATGTACTAAGTATTATACACATTGAAAAGGTCTACAGAAAAGTCCGCGATGGTATATGTCTATCTCTTATGGATAACCCACAATAACTTTTTTTTTGTCATTTACTTTTTACGACAAATAATGGCTAATTTTCGAAGCGATTTTAACCAATACAGCATTAATCCTTAACCAATTAAATACCTTGAATACATTGTTCATTTAATATAGATCTATATGGCCCTTTACACCGTATGATTTAAGTGAATATTTTCGAAGATAAGTATTACAGATTTAAAAATTGCGGGACGTAGCGTTTGCGGCGGTACCGGCCGGCCGCCCGGCTATATATATAATATTTTATACCCGTGCGAAGCCGGAGCGGGCCGCTATGTTTTTATATACAACGTTCACAGTTTTTCTGTAGTGTATTTAGTATCAGCATTGCACCCGTGCGAAGCCGGGGCGGGTCGCTAGTAGATAATAATATAATACTAGACTAACTATAGCTAATGTGCTATCTCCTGTAAAGTTTCATCCAAATCCGTCCGGTAGTTTTTACATGAAAGAGTAACCTGTAAAACTTTCCCGTTTATAACATTACTATTTCTTTTTTAGTTTATATATGACTATACAGTAGGTATGCCTAACTCGAAACATTACGTATATATACCATTACCAACGAGGTTCCAAGAAGCCATACAAACATTCTGCCCGTATGCCTATTAGGTTGACATATTATGTGTTAGACTTGACTGTTACAGGAAATCGGTAATATATTTCGAAGTGCCTTCCCGTGTCCCCTGTTCACTCAGACAGCTGTATTTTCAGTTCTGTTCAAACTATTTTCAGGAACAAGTAAACTTTCTGTTTTGTGGGTTTTATTTCCGTTGGATAAATTACGATTTTTCAATACATATTTTGCAATTTTTTTTTATTCTACACAGTTTTGTTTATATAGTATCTATTGGGCTTTATTTTATTAAATAAAATCTATATTCAAATTTTTTATCTTTTTACTTATCAAAGTATGCAATTTAAATCTGTAAATCGGTAAAACAAGTGCAGAAGCGGTTAAAAAATTATTTAAGTAACTGAAATTAAATTACTTATCTTATAAGTAATTTAACTAACTATATAATTTAATTTAACTATCAACATAGTTCAGATAAAAATACAATATATAAGTACTTACACGAAAATTTTGCAATATTAAATCATCTTCTAAATTCCAATGATGAAACTCATTATGATATGTTAGTTAAGTACCTAGTATCATAACAACTCATGCTTGCATTTGTGGTTTTATCGAAGTACCTACGAGTTTCAATGTTCAGGCCAATATTAAGCCTTGATTTTGAGGTCATGACGTCATAAGTACCTAAATAACTTTGGTTTAGTAGCTTGTAATAAATAGTATAAACTTAAAAAAAATATTCCTATATAGATCATAGATCCTCCTATATATTATGTAAACGTTTCATCTACGGAACCAACTTTCACTCGACATTAAAAAAAATCATTTTCATAGATCTTACATATCTATATTTAAAAGAAAATATCCATGGTATTTACAACATACATATCTCAGGAAAAGAAAAAAAAATAAGAAAATAGAAAAGTCTATTAGAATAATAACTGCTAAAAAACATAAATCATTTTGTTTCTAAAAGACTATGAAAGGAAGTCCCGATGAAATATTACTATGAACCGAGGGATTATGATAACAATATCGTTTTGCTGAAAAGCATCTTGAATCACAACAGTTCAATTGAATGAATGAGCTATTTTTATCCGTAACAAGATACTTCAATGTTTTAGAATAGCGAGAATAACAGTTTAATTTTGTACTTGAAAAGCAATAACGCAATATTGAATCAGTACTGGTACCTACCTAGATAATTGGCTGGATTTAAACTTAAACTGTGATAATAAAGCAACAGCTTATTCTACTTTTAGAAGGATTTATATAGTACACTAGCTGCGCTCCGCGGTTTCACCCGCATTGCTCCGCTCCTGTTGGTCTTAGCATGATGATATATAGTCTATAGCCTTCCTCGATAAATGGGCTATCTAACTCCGAAAGAATTTTTCAAATCGGACCAGTAGTTTCTGAGATTAGCGCGCTCAAACAAACAAACAAACAAACTCTTCAGCTTTTTAATATTAGTATAGACTCTTTGACACGGCTACATTTTGGCAAAAAAAAAACACGAATTTAGTGTCCGTCCTCGTGCTAATAAAGTTATTAATATCGTAATGTGGTTATGGTCATCGGCATGAATATAATAACGCTTACACTGGAGTAATTGCCATTACATATTTTACACCGACATAGGCGTTAATGTATTAAACACAATTTTAGCCTTTATCTTCCTAGTAATAAAAGACAAAATTCTGAAAGACATTTCAACGATTGAAGCAACAGGTCACTTTATACGGCACTCCTACTTGTCTACATAAAAAGGACTATAGAAGGGTATTTTCCTGAGATATTTCTTTCAGGATCTTAGTTTATTTTTAAGCACAAAGCGACTATGTTGCAGCTATTTTAAAATAAATTAAAATTATTCGTTTATTACATCGTATTGTACAAAATATTATTTAAAAGCCTATTTTTTATGTTTAATCATAAATCATGTTTTATTTGAATGAAACCGGGCATTGTCTAATTTCTGTTCAATATTAATCAGCGTGGATGTCTTGTCTTTTCACTATTATACTTTCCAATAATTAATTTGCAACTTAATAAATTCCTTTGAATAAAGCCTTTTGTGTGTGGTTAGTCGTTATCAAGATAAGTTTTAATATTAAATTGCGTACCAGTCTATTGCTTAAATTAGACTTGAGATCAGCAATTTAATTAAAACACTATGAATTGCTATTGTGATTGAAAACACGTGTAAATCGGACCATGTGTGGTGAAGGGTTCGGTACACGTTACAACTTATAACAATTAAAACTTTTGAAATACGTTATATTATATGAAGACGTCAAAACATTACGTAAGTATTTACCTATTAGATAATATTTTCAGTTGTCTATTATATAGCTTATTATACTGTACAATTTCAATTTACTAAAATCACATTAATAATGATGCTGACCGTACAAAACATCAGAGCGATCACGTGTGGAGGTTGTCTGGTTACGTATGAAGACTTATTCAGCAGATACTATGTCTAAGTATTTTATCAGTTGTCTATACTTAATCAAAATCTTAGTATGAGGCCACAGTATTACAATATCTATACAGTACGGAAACGAATGTACTTGTGCAGAGAAACGGAGGGGAACTGGTGGGGGGTCGGGCGACGCGGGCCGCGTAAGGCAAACACGCTTAGTTTGCATTACCTAGCGCGAAAGGACGACGCAGTCGTATTTTTTGTGTTATAATTTTATTATACATAGGTACTTAGTACTTACATATTCTATTATGGCGCGCACAAACTGTTCCGTTTACGGATGTAAATCTACATTGAAATCCCAGAAGGAAACAATATTTCAGAAAGATTGTATTAATTGTATCTGTTGAATTAAAATCAAAGCTATGTATATGTTGTCCTCATTATTTTCTAATCAGATTGTACATCCCAATGCGAATGCATTACTTAGTTAAATGTTATAATATACAATTAAGAACATCCAAAAATAAAGTGTCCACGTAAATAATATTTAGCAGTGCAATATCTGTAATTATATATTTATGAACAAATAATTACATCAGATTTAATAATCGCAATTATTTTGAATGTACATATGAATAAATGATTTCATCATAATATTAATAATCACAATTGTTTTATTTCCCATTTGTTGCAACCCTAGCGTATTTTCGTGTGGCAGCGTAAGTACCTACGCTGGCGGCGGCATCGCGCGACATCAAAGGCGTTTCCTTACTGTAGGAAATAATATTGTAATACTGTGATGAGACACTGGGCACATAACAGGTACAGACTATAATAAAATTCAATATGTTGCTGACCGTACGTCAGATCGATCACGCGTGGAGGTGAAAGGGAAGCATTGAGGCGAGGTGCCGAGATAATGTGACTGGGCTGTTATTTCGATTTTAAATAGCAGCTCAGATTATAAAACAAAAGAATTTATTGGATACTCGCAGTACACGTGTTTATCACTGGTTAAAAAGGTTTGTGTAACTAACTAAATTTATAAAAAGAAAAAAAAATAAGCGAAAACTGATAACTAAACCAATTTTGGTCGTTCTAATGATTCCATTACTTTAATAAAGTTTGGCATAGAAAGAAATAAAATTCGTACTTAAAAGTTAAGCATTTTTTGTTTTTATTTTCGATACCAATTTATCGTTATGAAAAAGAATTGGCTTTCATAGCACAGGAAAGCCGACGCCTAGAGGCGTGAAACTGACACAACACTGGAGGTACATTTAAATTTATTAATAAATATTTTTTTTAGTCCTTTTTCTGCACAATTCATAAAACTATATCTGTTTAAACACGGAACCATAAAACAGCTCTAAAGAGGTCCTCCTGAAAAACAAGCAAGATTCAGTTCTTTGTTGTGAAAGCTTTGTTAATTACTACTAAGTACATAGAAAATGTAATTTAGTCGCAAACACGATTATAAAACTGCATAATGTGTAAATTTTCCCTTGTAACAATGCGGGTAAAATGGGAACAGACAGGTAAAAGAACGCAATACATAGAGTTGTATCTACAGAGTAGGTATTATAGTATTAAAGTAGTATAAAGACCTCATTGCGAATTTCAATATTGATTTTCAGCCTTAACCTAAGGCTGCTATAGACCTAAGGTTCGCTAAAATCAGTTGTTGCATAACTACATTACAATATTATAATACTATACAGTATATGTACTTATATTATGTGTGTACTAATAATAATTTGTCATCAGTAATGGTTTTTTTTGTTATTATAATATTTTTAATAATTAATTTTGCAATATCACTAATAATTAATTATTGAATCTTTTCCCCACCACCCAGGAGGTAGAGTCTGGAAGCGCGACTTTTTTTTACGTCGAAAAGCAGGTCTGAAATGTTCTGCAGTGTGCTTCTATTGTTCTGGAGTATGAGAAAAGAGCCAATAGCCAATATATGTATAGTTAAGAGTACTGAAAAATAGTACTCACTTCAGAGCGCTGTAAAACCTTAGTTATTGACGTTATGAAAAAATGTTGTACATAAAAGTTGTTCCTCGAAAAACAATCTACAAAAATGGTCTGATATCATTTCTTCGTAAAATGATAAAAAAAAGTTTTATTGAAAAATATAAATGGCTCTAATTTCTGAACATTTTCGCTTATAACTTTTTTATTTATAGTTCTACGACTAAAAGTTACTACACCAAAGTTGTAGAGAATTTAATTTGCAACAAATAATGTTAACGATATTTTTTTATCAGTTAAATAGTTTAAGAGATATATCGTAAAAACCATTTCAACCGCTATTTTCAAGATGGCGGCCGTGGGACAAGGGTGGCGACCCCACAAGCTTGGTTTTAGCTTCACACTGACCCCCCCTACACATCAAAAAAACAAAATTGCGTCCTCTAAAAAACGCAAGGTTAGGGCTAAAAAATGTAACATTTCAATGGATCAAATATGAACGGCCGTTCTAAGCATTGAGTACTAAATGATTTTTATTATACACTAACTGCTCAACCCGGTTCTGTCTGGTTTGACGTTTTCTTATTCCACGTTTAGTAAAATTAGAAAGATTTCTTATCATTTTTATAAAGACGGAGAGAATCCATCGAACCAATCATTGAAATTCAGCAGTTCTTCAATTATAATTTCTGTAGGCAACTAATACGATTTTTATAAGGATTAGTCTACATTCAATAGAAGCCAACAAAATGGTCAGTAGATGATGAGAATGAAAACCGTTGGGTTTATATTGCCCGCGATTTAACGTGCCATGATTGTAGCGAACGGACATTATAATTCGGTTTACGGTCAACTTCGATATTTAGTTAAGCTATGCAGCCAATGATTAACAAGTTCAGTGAAAATCCTGTTTATAAACAGATGTGCTAGTTAACAATAGCAAAGAAAGAATTGCGAAAGGATTTTCAATGGGTACTTTTAATTGGTAATTTGCCTTAGACAATTTATATATAAAACATCGGAAATTCTCCCAAAAGAAAGTACCTACATATCTTAAATATAAATAAAATATCGTATTTATATAAGGCAGCTTTAGCTTAGTAGACTTAAAAGGCTTGCAACTTACTTTCAACTTTATTTTCTCTTTGCGATTGTATTCTCAATATATAGTCGTACGTTCCAAATCAAAACAAAGACGTAGGTACCAGTTTATGTCAATATCTATCACGCCCTAATAGCTAACACGGCGTGTCAGAAACATAGACACACATAGATTCACGTTTCAGTGAAGGTAGTCCATAGACAATATAAACACGTGCATGTAGTAGGTGTGACCCGATAAAAATATGCGCATTCTTTAGTAAAAGCGAAATATTGCACACGAGCTGAAAAGAATGAGGATAAAGACAGGTAGGAAAATTGTTTGCATACGTTTTTCAAATAATTGCTTAGAGGTATTCAATTCTGCACTGTCGGACGCGCGTATTGTCTCTTGCGTTGGTTTTCAGCTAATCCTATTGTGAGGAAAGATTCGTGAGGGTTTTATTATAAACTGGAATAAAGGGTGCGAATTTTTCTACGGGCCGGAATCCTGTTTTGGAATACTTTTAGTCTTTTGAGTTATCTTTCATATTTTCTATTGGCTTAGTATTCGTATCCATCTATCATGGAATACTAAAACATAAATTGCATGGTATTAATAATTATGCTGAAATTTTCTGCTTCTCGTATAATTATAATTTCTTTACTTATACAAAATTTGCAATAAAAAAGTGCATATGTATCCAATTTGTTCTTTCGGAATATTTCGATTGTTTATTGAGTACACACCAAAGGTTAATATTCACATTACAAAGCATTTATAAACGTGCCAATAACATTTACCAGAAATTCCAAGACACAACTTTTAATCGCGATGCATAAAAAGAAAATCCGATAAGAAACTCGTGTAACTGACGCAGATTTTCCTAAAACGGTATAAATTTTTAACAAGCTGCCTGTTCCGATCCGCGTGGCTCTTGCAAACTTCTCCGATACGAGTACTTTTTGTACCCATGTTAAAGCAAATTTTACGAGCTATCTATTTTATCTGTGCTATAATTTTATGTTACATTTGAATTGTTGACTACATACTTGATTCATCTTCTTTAGAAACACAGTTAATATATCGGAACTTTTATATGTTTATGATGAAATTAAAGCCTTTATATTCTCGATATACATATAAATTGGGGAAAATAATTTGTTGTCCCTATTAATAAACTTTAAAGCTTAACGTGGATAGTTGTTTGTTGATAAGATATTAATTGCAGGCGCATTTATTCTATTTATGGGTATAGTTTTTGTTTGTAAATAGTTTGAAACTCTACAAATTATTATTTTTAATAAAGAAAGAAGATAATTTTAATTCGTTATGTCTTTAAAGTTCATTATTAGGTTAGGTAATAACTAATAAGTAATAATTGACACCCATTGATGTAGACAGTAGGTAGACACCTTGGCTAATTATTACTAACACTTTTCTTGCAACTAGGTATAATGCTCATAAAATTGATATTTAATTTCAATATTAATTTTCTTTGTAAATGTGAGGCAATAATATTAAAAAGGAGATATTACAGAATAGAACGTTTCCTGATTTTATTTTCACTCACAAAAAACACGTTATAAAGACTAATTAATGAATGCATTTTGTTTTATTTTTTAACACACAACAGCTCAATTTAAAATATGGAGTGCTCTTTGTCTGGGAAAGAATATAAAATATAATAGATTGTCATGTTACTTGTTCCTTGCGTTATTAGCCTTTGAAAGGCCACGTCAGGTACACGCCTGACCTGTGACCAACTCTATTAGCAGAAGTAATTTTATAATTATTAAAACGTCGCTTATTCTTTTCATAGAATCTTACCTAGATTTACATCTTTATCTTATTAGTTAATATGTGTTTGTTCGTTTTTCTTTTCTTAATACCAAATTTCTTAAAAATAAGGTTGGATAAATTATTTTTAAAGACAAAGGCAACTTCTTTGGAAACCTTACTTACTACTTATAAAAGTACCGATTTATTATTGATCCCTTACTCCCTACGCTAGCTTATTTTCCTTATTATTTACACACGATTTCTTACTTCCAATAAACATAATCTTATGAACTAAACAAAACATCTTCAAATACATTTTCCAAGAGGAATATTACATTATCTTGATTCAGTTAAATTCCAGCGCATTCATGCTAGACACGGCACGCCACAGGTTTCAGTATGTAAGCACACCTTACAATAGACTAGGTACCTGAATCATCCTGAATAGTCCTGAATGCTAGTCTTTGACTGCATTTCCAGTTCGGATATTGCCTGTGAATTCCTCGAAGCTAATTTTGTTGAATATCTCATCATATTTTTTCGTGGATTTGGTAAAGTTTCTGCGTAATACACGTTCAGTGACTTTGATGCGTTAGGTCTTGTTTTAGTTCGTGGTTCTGCTTTATGTACTTATTATGGTTAATTCGAAATTTTAAACGTTTAAACGTAAATGTTTTATTTAAGAGATTCAATACCTAAAAGTAGTAATCTACGTAATATCTAAGTTAGCAATTTTAAAATGAATTCTGGGGTGATAAGCAAAATCATCTATGTACTTATGTCTTAATGTTTAATGTATTTATCAACTTTGATGAACGCTCTTCTAATCATGCTTTAATATTACATATTAATATCATAGATAACAACTTACCTAACCTCGACTATTCTTCGATATACCTAAACACAGCGGTAATTAACTCAATTATTAATTAACAATGTGATCGTCGCACGTTGCTAAATTCGTAATTAGCACCATTATGATCACATTAGCCCAATGACGCACGGATTCTATATAATTATCCATTGTCAAAGGATACACAATACATACCATAATACCATTACAGTCCATTTGACTTGCTTTCAAAGGGCCAACACAGCCCCTTGTATAGAACACTTCCTAATACATTGCACTGTATTTAGGATACGGGAGATGACAAGAACAGATCAAGCCTCCATATGATTGGATTGCATGTCTTGTCTTAGAATAATAGTGTACGATAGAGAGAAATTGGATATGTGATACGGATTTAATATGTGCAGTAGGTTAGTATGTGCAGGCCGTACTTCATGTGTAATTATGTTGTGATATTAAAGCGATTTCTCACTAATATCTCTTCGCACAGTAATGAACTAGGTATATGCTAATATTAAATTATACACTACGTACTAAGAACATCCCCCTTTTCGAGGAATTGATTGAAATTCACCTAACCTAACAGTTACTACGAAGTTTCAGTCGTCTGTAGGAACTATTAAGTATTCCGTCGTAAAAGTACGGTTTTCAGAAAGCAAATCCTATAATTACTTTTCTAAAGTACGTAGATAGAGATACTTTAGGTACTTTGCTATTCTCTGGAACTGAAAGTGGGAATTAACCTATTATCTATTAACTTGGCTGTAACGAACCACCTTTTTTAAATTATATGATCTTTCAAAATATGATGCACCGTCTCTGATGACTGTTATCAATATTGGTTTTCATAAGATTGAGTTAAAAGGACAATATTATTATAACAAGAAGCTTCTAACTCTACTATAATAAGTCATTCTACATTCAATTATGTGAAAGTTAAGCCTCATCAAAAAATTTAGTTGTAATTTGTCGATCTCCAAAATTTTCTTAATTATTTCTAATTATTTAGATAAATAAAAGACTTAAAAGCTTTCAAGCAAAAAGTAGGTATCAATTTAAACACCAATCGTAAGATTTCGGTAAAATCCAAACACAATTTTTGGAATTAACCTTCTTAAATCATTCGTTTTATCGCCACCAAACAACATTCTAGTAGCACGCTAAAAGCGAAATCTACCAAGTTACCAACCTAAATTTAACAAACAACTCTAAATATACGCCATTGAAAACATGAATAGTCTCATAATGACCGCAGTCCGCTCTCATAGTATCTATACAGACAATTAATGGAACAATGAATGTGTTGTTTACTCAAACAATGGCAGCATTTGAACACCCAGGGGCTAGATAGGACAGTGCCCCAGGGCCCTAAAGCCTGGGGGGACCTTCGAGCTTTCGAAGGAGGGATCGAGTTATATTATCTGGATCGAACTAAACTTTCGACAATTTCTCCTATTTTCTTTTTAATTGATTTTAATAAATATGTTTATTGCTTTTTAAGAGCCCATGATTCTGAAAGTTTAGGCATTTTAGGCCCTGAAACGGCTCGCGCCCGGGTTGCGCAGGAGCCGGCGCGACATGAACTCCGGTGACCTATGGAGGCGGGCGAGCACGCCACAGTATACATAAATCAGTAGTTCGATTTTATTTGCTATCGTAGGAATGTTGTTGATAAATAAATTTACTACTTATCCTATACCATTAAACTCGCAATATTTGCATATTTATATATTTGTTTGTATATATACAATGTGGAAATTTTCGATGTGCCCTGAAAGGAAAGTACTTGAAATACTAGGGATAGCAAATTTTTCTGAAAGGAAACATTCCTTTTTCAAATTTTATTTTATTATTCAAATCGATAGAAACAATATAAAAGATAATTTATTGTTAATTTCTCGTAAAAATATTTGCTCTTAGAAATAAAAATATCATGTTTCTTATTGTAGCATCAACATCATCTAAACATAAAGAACGCTTCTGGTTTATTGGTCTATTTTATAAATACATTTAAAGTTTAAAATGAAACTCTCGTTCTGGATAAATTAATAATTTATTTTCTTCTGAAAATATTGGTAATAATAATTAAAAGTAAAACAAATAAAAAAGGCAAAATAATAATTGAATTTTGTAAATTGAAGTCTTGCACCGCAAACATGTTTAAGGACGCTGTCACATACATATCTGCGTTACTCAAATTTAGGTATCTAATAACGTCGCATCGTGGTGCGCGGGAACATCACGCTCACGTAAACATAGCACATTCCATTTTATAGACCATCTTCATACTTGATATTATTTTATTTTTTATTTTTATTGAAATTGATTCTAGAAGATTACTGGGAACTTTAAAAATTCATTTTGTTATTTTTATAAGTAGGTACGATCCTGATAAGTATGTTAGTGTATTCAACCAACTTAAAAAAGTGTGACTATTTTACAACAATTTGAATAATAATCAATTAATGAATTGTATTATTGTATACAATGTCGAAGCTTATTAAGAAATGTATAAAATACTTTTTTATGAATTATTAATTATTATCATACATCATAATATTATGTTACCGGCAATATATTAAACCCTTCTTAGTAAATGTATGTTATTCCGAGAAACGGTCGGAATGAAATTATAATCGTCACATTACCTATGATATCTTTAAATCTTAACTTTTCCTAAGTAGCAAATGTGGGTGGTTTTTGGGGTAGCGATTAACCAATATGAGGTCAAAACTAAAATCCAAGATGGCGCCGACGAAAATTTGAAATGTTTTCTTCATGGGTGTCATTTTCAAAGAGTTGGAGTAGCTATTAATCAATATGAGGTCAAATCTAAAATCCAAAATGGCGCCGACGAAAATTTGACATCATTTCGTCACGGGTGTCATTTTCATGGTTTTTGGGGTAGCTATTAACCAATATGAGGTCAAAATCAAAATCCAAGATGGCGCTGACGAAAATTTGACATCTATTCGTGATGGGTGTCTTTTTCATGGTTTTTGGGGTAGCTATTTACCAATATGAGGTCAAAACTAAAATCCAAGATGGTGTCGACGAAAATTTTACATCTTTACGGCATGAGTGTCATTTTCAAGGTTTTTGAGACAGCTATTTACAAATCCCCAATGTTACCGTCGATAATCATCACTACATAGTATAAAACAAAGTCGCTTTCTGTGTCCCTATGTCCCTATGTCCCTTTGTACGCTTAAATCTTTGAAACTACGCAACGGATTTTGATACGGTTTTTTTTAATAGATAGAGTGATTCAAGAGGAAGGTTTATATGTATAATAACATCCATCAAATAGTGGAGAAGTACTGTTATTTTTTAGGTTTCTAATGTGATGTCGTAAAAAATTACATTTTTTCCGCTTACATTGCAAACGCAGGCTGAACCCTACGAGTTTTATCAAAATAATGTACTAAGTATTATACACATTGAAAAGGTCTACAGAAAAGTCCGCGATGGTATATGTCTATCTCTTATGGATAACCCACAATAACTTTTTTTTGTCATTTACTTTTTACGACAAATAATGGCTAATTTTCGAAGCGATTTTAACCAATACAGCATTAATCCTTAACCAATTAAATACCTTGAATACATTGTTCATTTAATATAGATCTATATGGCCCTTTACACCGTATGATTTAAGTGAATATTTTCGAAGATATTACAGATTTAAAAATTGCGGGACGTAGCGTTTGCGGCGGTACCGGCCGGCCGCCCGGCTATATATTTTATACCCTTGCGAAGCCGGAGCGGGCCGCTATGTTTTTATATACAACGTTCACAGTTTTTCTGTAGTGTATTTAGTATCAGCATTGCACCCGTGCGAAGCCGGGGCGGGTCGCTAGTGAATATATAAAAATGAATCGCAAAATGTGTTGGTAAGCGCATAACTCGAGAACAACTGAGCCGATTTCGTTAATTCTTTTTTTATTACATTTCTTGAAGTACGGGGATGGTTCTTATGGAGAAAACGTAAAAATGTACCACGGGCGAAGCCGGGGCGGACCGCTAGTAATATATAAAAATGAAACCCGTTTTCCTTGGTCACGGCATCACGCGTGAACGGGTGGACCGATTTCGATAATTCTTTTTTTATAATATTCCTTGAAGTATGAGGATGGTTCTTAAGGAAGGAAAACATAAACATGTACCACGGGCGAAGCCGGGGCGGACCGCTAGTCTATAATATAAAAATGAATCGCAAAATGTGTTGGTAAGCGCATAACTCGAGAACGGCTGAACCGATTTCGATAATTCTTTTTTTATTATATTCCTTGAAGTACGAGGATGGTTCTTATATAGAGAAAACGTAAATATGTACCACGGGCGAAGCCGGGGCGGACCGCTAGTTTGGTATATTTTTCTTACTCCTTTAAAGTAAACTTAAATAATATAACAAAAACGTTTACAACTACAGTTTTGTAGACAGTCTTAAAAAAACAATTTTAAAGAACATTGAAATGCATATTTAGAAATGTAATATATATATAAAACGTAACTCTGTGGCAATCATGTTAATATTCTGACAAATATATTCGCTAAACTTTTTTTAAAATAAAGTTCATCTAAAACATTAAAACGAAGAGAATAAAAAAATAAAGAGCGTGTGTGCCGAGATAACGTGTCAGAAGTGAAACTTCTTTGGCGAGATTTATAGATACCAAAATCACCGCCTTGCTCCATAACGTGACAGTATTACCATGACGCGATCTTGAAATTTTACTCTCAATGCGTCTAAAGAAGTTTCACTTCAAAAGGCTATTATCTGTGTACAGTTCCACAGAATTTGAATTCTGCTCGAAAAATATGTAAACGGTTGTAAGAAAAATATACCAAATTATCGACGGTTATATTGGGGATTTGTTAATAGCTGTCTCAGAAACCTTGAAAATGACACCCATGCCGAAAAGATATAAAATTTTCGTCAGCACCATCTTGGATTTTAGTTTTGACCTCATAATGGTTAATAGCTACACCAAAAACCATGAAAATGACACCCGTGACGAAAAGATGTAAAATTTTTGTCGGCGCCATCTTGGATTTTAGTTTTTACCTCATTTTGGTTAATAGCTACCCCAAAAACAATGAAAATGACACCCGTGACGAAAAGATGTAAAGTTTTCATCCGCGCCATCTTGGATTTTAGTTTTGACCTCATATTGGTTAATAGCTACCCCAATAACCATGAAAATGACACCCATGACGAAAAGATGTAAAATTTTCGTCGGCGCCATCTTGGATTATAGTTTTGACCTGATATTCATTAATAGCTACCCCAAAAACCATGAAAATGACACCCGTGACGAAAAGATGTAAAATTTTCGTCCGCGCCATCTTGGATTTTAGTTTTGACCTCATATTGGTTAATAGGTACCCCAATAACCATGAAAATGACACCCATGACGAAAATATGTAAAATTTTCGTCGGCGCCATCTTGGATTATAGTTTTGACCTCATATTCGTTAATAGCTACCCCAAAAACCATGAAAATGACACCCATCACGAAAATAAGTCAAATTTTTCGTCGGCGCCATCTTGGATATTAGTTTTGACCTCATATTCGCTAATAGCTACCCCAAAAACCATGAAAATGACACCCATGACGAAAAGATGTAAAATTTTCGTCGGCGCCATCTTGGATTATAGTTTTGACCTCATATTCGTTAATAGCTACCCCAAAAACCATGAAAATGACACCCATCACGAAAAAAAGTCAAATTTTCGTCGGCGCCATCTTGGATTGTTGTTTCATAAAAATAATATTTGTCATACTCATACAGATCAACCAACATCATAATAGTCTTCCTACTAGTACTTCAAAACTTTGCCGCTATTCCTATTCAACAACCCATAAAAAAGAGGATCTCAGGCAAGGTAATTTTTAAAACATAATTTTAAATTACAAATAATTGTAATAATATGAAACTTGTGTTGATTTGAAGAATAAAATAGAAAATTATATTTTTTTACATTTTTAGTTCTTTCGATTCCCGGTCGAAGAAAATGAATTTTTGAAAATCTTTGAATGCAGTTCTATCTTATACAGGGTGGCCCGTTTACAGTGGTCCAAAAATTTTTTTCAGCTTGAGAGCATCATGAGTAATCATTTAAAACAAACTTTAGTTAAGCGAAAACTTATGGTTTAGAAATTATGAATTTTTTTTTAAATAATCCGATGTTTCAATGTTTTTGACACAAAACTACTCTGTTATGAAAACTACTGGACCGAATTGAATGAAATTTGGTATAGGTATAGCGCAATAACCTACCTATCGCGCTATAGGCTCATCTTGTGTAAATAATTACACTGCATTTTTTTATTTTAACTTTTTCTGTAGTTTTTTGAATTTCTCGGCAAAATGTCGATTTTTCGAAAAAATCCTGTGAAAAAAAAATGTAACACCAAGGTTTTGCTGGTACTGCTAAAAACTACCTTAACATAAGGTTATTCTTTACACAAAAAATCATAGTTGTCCTTCGATTGTAACATCTTCAAAAACAATATCATGTGCATTAAAACATGATAATCGAAAAATTACGAAATTTACCATAATTCAATTTTAATCATTTGGAACGGCCAATTTTTGATTAAAGAACCATTTATTGCCATAAAAGTCGTTACAAATCAGTATTCACATGGCTATAAAATTTAAAATGAATGAAATAAAATTTTAACCTGCTAGCCAAGATAACTTTACTTTATATTCTAAATTCTAATGTCAATTTATTGAGTTTTTTTTTGTTATTTAGTTTTTAGGTTTAAATCGTAATAAAAGGTTTGGAGAATTAATAAAACAGCATAAATATTAATTAACATATTGTTTATTTTTACAAAAGGTTTTCGAAATGCCGTCCGCCTTTCGCTAAACATAATCTGCATCTGCGTAAGAAATTTCTTCGCAGCCTATTAAA